>PVHP010014913.1:0-38314 GCA_004024765.1 Zapus hudsonius
TTCCTGCAAACTCCTAACTCCCTCAATCATGGCAGATATGTGTACTTGTGGCACTGCCCCCAGGGACCAGGCCTGGAGACACCGTTGGTTGCAGACACCAATGGAGTCTACTTCCGCCGGGAAGGTTTGGGCAGCAACTACCTAGGTGGCCGAAGCCCCACTGAGGTAAGCTGTGTTTCTGGGAGACATAGACCAGTCGCCATTAAAGTCCCTGCCTTTTGGAGGGCCCTGTGCTGTATTATTAAGGTTAGAGTTTGGATTTACCGAAAAGACTGGCTAAAGGATCAGTGAGGTCTGGGTTTGTCCTTGCATTCCAGGCTATTTAACAGTATAAGCCTTGTCCCCACACACCCAGGAGGAGGAGGAACCAGACCCATCAAACCTAGAAGTGGACCATGATTTCTTCCAGAACAAGGTGTGGCCCCATTTGGCTCAGAGAGTACCAGCTTTTGAGACTCTGAAGGTAATTATCAAGGGGTAGTTTTTCTTGCTTGGTTTTAGATATTGGATAGATGGGTAATACTGGAGTATCTTGGCCCCCTTAGACCTATTCACCTCATCCTCATAACTGCTGAGTAATCTGTTGGATCCACTGGATTTCATAAGCCCCTCAGCAGCTGGCCCTGACCAGGAGTGTGGGTTACACACACCTGCAGCTTTGCTGAGATCCTCATATCTTATGCACCCACAGGTACAGAGTGCCTGGGCCGGCTATTACGACTACAACACTTTCGATCAGAATGGTGTGGTAGGCCCCCACCCACTAGTTCTCAACATGTACTTTGCTACGGGCTTCAGTGGTCACGGGCTACAGCATGCGCCTGGTGTCGGTCGAGCTGTGGCAGAGATGGTGCTGCAGGGTAGGTTTGAGACCATCAACATGAGCCCCTTCCTCTTCAGCCGCTTTTATATGGGAGAGAAGTTACAGGACTACAATATCCTCTGAGTGTAGAAGATCTTCCCTGGGCCTCAGAGACTCAGGCATCACCCTTGTCTCACTCTGGCCCATGGTCACTGCTTGAGTCCTTCCGGAACTATGGCTGGCCTGCATTTCTCTCAGCCAGGTTGTTCTGCTCCCATGTGACTGGGCAGGACATGAGCATAGGCAGTGAGGCCAAGGCCAGTAGAACATGGTGGGGTAGGATCCCAGAACTGACGTGTGGCTAGGCTGATGCATCCTGAGCATGAGGCCTGGGACTGGCTCCTTCCTGGTGCTGATGCAGGAAAATAGTCTCTGACCTTCTGGACAGAGCCCAGGCACAGAGCATTTTGGATCAGCCTGGTCCGGATTTATTGACTTGTCTGTTAACCTCATCAATCAATACATGTATTGACTCTTCCCTTTAGTCTTCTGTTCTTTCTACTCATGCTCCCATGGCAGAAGCTTTGGAAGCATCTTGCTCTCTTTAGAGAGCAGGAGTGGAAAGCACAGCACCATCCTCCTCGGCACTGTTCTTAGCTCCTATGCAGGAAGCATCTTGATGGTTTTTGTATGCATGTGTGTGTGTGCCAGTGCAGGCGCATGTGTGCTGTGGCACATGTTGGGGGTCAGAGGATAACCCCAAGTATCGGTCCTCACTGTTCACTTTGTTTGATGCAGGGTCTCTTGTTCACCACTGCAACTGCCCAGCTGGCTAACCCACAGTCTTCTGGGATTCTCCTGTCTTCTCTCTCACCATAGGAAGGCTGGGATTACAGATGCTCACCACTGTGTTACGCTTTATGTGGGTTCTGAGCATCCAGACCCAGGTGTCTCCCAAGCCTGGGTGGTATCTTGTTTGCAAGCTACTATGATCTATTCCCTAGTTCCTGTAGGAACACTGGTTCCAGGGGACAGGGGTGGAATCGTTCATCTATCCAACATTTATTAAGCCAACTCCTGGCCAAACTCAGGTTTACATATCAGAGATGAGCCATCCAGCAGAGCAAAGCAGTCTCACTATGTAGCCCAGGCTGGTCTTGAATTTGGTGCACTCTTCATTCTCCACCTTCACCTACTAAATGCTGAGATTATACCCTGCTCAATATATGTCTCTCCTGCTCTGCCCCCTTACTCCTAGATCAGATAGTGTGACCACTGCAGAGCTAGAATGAGAACAAAGCACTCACCTCATCTAGTCTGGGAACCACACATTTGGGAATGGGGTTTCACCAAGCAGCTCTCAAGGAAATTTGGCCTCCTGAGCTGAACCTAAAGGATAAGCAGTTAACAAAGTGAACACAAGGGCACAGAGGGCAAACTATATACAAAGGCCAGAGACAAGAATTAACAAAATTCAAGGACTATAGCTTAGTTCATTTGGGCTGCTCTAACAAAATACCTTAGGCAGGACAATTTGTAAACAAATGTATTGCTGTCATTTCTGGCAACTGTGAAGTTCAAGGTGCAGGTGCCGGCAGACTGGGTGTCTGGTAAGCGCTTGCTTGTTACTTCTTCCATAATGACATAAATCCCATTCATACAGTCCTGTGACACAAGTTCCCAAAATGTTCCACTTAATGCTATTACATAGTTTGCTGGGTTCCATTATATGTTAGTTAAGGGGTAAACCACCAACATTTAGTCCATAGCAGGACTCAAAGTGACCCTGGCTGGATGGTGGAGGGAAAGAAGAACCAGGAGCTAAAGAGCTGTGGGTTTTGTCCTGTGAGTAGGGGCCCAGTTAAAGAGTTTTAAAGACTATCAGAATTTCCTTTTGAAAACATCTCCCTGTGGTGCTTGCTTGATGGCACATATATTGAAATTAGGATGATACAGAGAAAAAAAGCAATCCCTCTCTGGCTAAGGGGACAGGAGTGGGAGAGTGCTTAGCATGGGAAGGCTCTAGGAGTGATGCTCAGCACCAGCCCAGGAGGGGGCACTGGAGGACATCACCATGGTTCCCTTATGGAGAGCAAGATTCAGATGTCAAGGCAGGTGTTGTTGCTGCTGCTTCATGGCAGACACAGGTGTCTAAACTGTCGTGATGACATGAAATGGAGCCAAGTAACTCCTAGGATTCTGGCCAGAGAACTAAGTGGATGTGATGCATCTTACATAAATGGACATATCAGTGGGGACTAAGGACCAAGTAAAGTAGGTCAGGGAGTGCAGTTTAAGACCAAGCTAGCTACAGAGAAGTGACCCAGAATAGAGCCTCCTGGGAAAGCCCCTCCTCCCTGCTCAAAAGTGGCCATTGGAGAGAATGAAATGTAAAAGAGAGGCAAGCCTCACCTGGGAGGGGAGGAGGAGAGATGTTACTGCCAGTGAGGAAGTAGAAGGCCTGGGGTTAGGAGGTTGAGGGGTGCCGGGCCTGATGAAGCAGAAGAGGAAAGCCACCAGAAGGCAAGAGACTTAACCAGAGTCATAGTGGACAGGCTGAAGGGATCAATCAGGCCACATATTTGATTAGCTGGTGCTCAGTAATGATCATCTCTGGCACAGATATCTCAGGCTAAAAAGTACTGTACGTATAATGTATTAAAGAATTTTCTACTTCAAGCTCATCAGAGAGCCGTTGGGAGCCCAGAGTTGTAACTGTTTTGGCTTTTAAACTATGTGGGCCTGAATCAAGCCCTCCTCTTTATCCCAACACTCAACCACCCTCAAGGATGTCCTTTACTTGTCAGTGCTGATCTGAGTGCCCAAGTGAGCATTCCTGCTGGACCTATAGGGTCCCTTCCTAGCCTCAGGGACTCTCCAGTCTAATGAGGCCCATGCCAAGCCAAAGGGATTTCTGGAAAGGAGGTAGGAAGGGGAGCATTAAGACTTTTTAGGGCTGGAGAGATGGCTCAATGTTTAAGGCACTTGCCTGCAAAGCCTAATTGCCAAAGGTTTTGTTTCCCAGTATCTGTAAAGCCTGATGCACGAAGTGGCACCTGTATCTGTAGTCCGTTGACAGTAACTAGAGGCCCTGGCATGTCTATTCTCTCATGGGTTCACTCTTTGCATGCAAATAAATTAAGGCATTTTAGCCAGGCAGAGTGACCTGTAATCCCACTACCAGAAAGCTGGAAGCAGGAGGATTGGAGTTTGAGACTAGTCTGGACTATATGACAACCTGTCTCCAAGGAGAGGAAGAAGGAAAGCTTTCCTAATAGACCTAAAAGCAAACGGAGCTTGGCTGGAAGAGGGCTGCTTTGTAGGCACAGCTGGGCAGATGCAGAGCCTCTGGGAGGAGGGGAGAGAGGTGCTGGAGCGCGTGGGCGCTTGTTAAGGGCCCCGCATTCCAGATGAAGGTTCACGCATCAGCTACCCAAGTGGAGACTGGAGTTTTGATCTGCGACAACCAACCTCGCAGCTCTTCCTTTTCTCAACAGCATGTAAGATAATGAGGCCTGCGGTCCCGCCCAGAGCGTTCCGGGCGGTGTGGGTGGAGGGCTGCTGGGCGGGAGCCTGGCCAGCGCCTCCTAGGGGTCAGGCTGGGGCCAGCGGGGCGGGGAGGGCGGCCGGGGCGGTGCCGCGGCGCTTCCGGACCCCGAGCTGCCGAGCACTTCCCGGCCCGGCATGCAGCCCGCACCCGGCGGCCGCGCAGGTGAGCGGGGCCGGAGGGGGGGGGGGCGAGGATCCGCGGACCCAGCCCCGGGCGCTTCTGCCCCCAGGGAAGGGCTTCACTCTCCCGCTCCTTCCTTCCACCTGGCCGTCGCCAGGACCCTTCCGGAAAGCTGTCACCTTTTCCGTGACCTAGGCGCGGTGCGGGGATATCCTTTAACTCTCTCCTTACACGCCTTGCTCTGGTCACAGCCTGCTCTTGGGGTCGGAGCTTTATTTAGGGTTAAGGTCCTATTCGACCAGTCGGTTACTAATACCCAGAAGGGACGTACCCACTGTGTCAAGTACCGAGGAACACGAAGCAGGACAGATTATGTCCTTTGGTCCTCATGGTGACAGGTAAACCCACGCAGCACCGGAGAACAATGCGAGTGGGGAAGTATGGAGTACTCCAGGTGAGACACCCACCAGAATGACTCTGAGGAGGTCTTACCTAGTTTATTTTAGGCTTTTAAGAAAAAGATACACAGCAGGTGCTAAGAGCACTGCCTAACCTTTCTCACAGGTTTTCTTTTGCAATTTATGTCTACAACAGTAAGTAAGCCATTGCTAGCACCCCAGATCACTCCTGTGCCCATATCTGCTCACTGTCTGCCCAGAATGGTGATCCTGGCTTCTGACACCATTAAATACATTTGTCTACTTTTAAACCTTTGATCCATGAAGCCAGATTTTACTTTACTTACTGGCAAGTAGAGAGAAGAGAGTGTGTATGAGTATGGGCGAGCCAGGGTCTCTAGCCACTGCAAATGAAATCGAGGTGTATGCTGCTTTGTGCATCTGGCTTTACATGGATACTGGGGAAATGAACCCAGGTCGTTAAACTTGGCAGGCAAGCTCCTTAACCACTGAGCAATCTCTTTAGCCTTGATGAAATCAGATTTTTTAAAAGATTTTTTTTTGTTTTGTTTTTGTTTTCAAGGTAGGGTCTCACTCTAGCCCAGGCTGATCTGGAATTCACTATGTAGTCTCAGGGTGGCCTCTAACTCACAATGATCTTCCTCCCTCAGCCTCCAAAGTACTGGGATTAAAGGCATGTGCCACCACACCCAGCCTTTTAAAAGATATTTTTCTATATTTGCAAGCAGAGAAAGAATGAGTAAGTATGGGTTTGCCAGGGCTTTGCAAGCAAGTGACTTTAACCACTGAGCCATTTCCCCAGTCCATGAAATTAGATTTTAGGAACTCCTTTGTACGGGCATTGTGCACTCAATATGTTTCATGAGATTCATCCATGTTGTGTTTAGCAGTAATTCATGTTTATTGATGTATCATATTCTGCTGGAAGCCTAGACAACATGTTATCCACTTTTCTGTACATGGGTTGATGGACATGGTTGTGTCCAGTTTTGGGTTACTTTGAATAGTGTGTGTGTATCTGTGTTTTGTGTATGAACGCATGGATGTTTAGAATATAGTGCCCAGCAGCTCTGTAAAACAGTTGTGTTTGTTAGTTTTCATGGCACACATCTGAAATCTCAGCACTCTGGAGGGAGAAGCGGGAGGATCGTGAATTCAAGTCCAGCCTGGGCTACCTAGTGAGATCCTACTTTAAAACAACAAAAAAAAAAAGGCTGGAGAGATGGCTCAGCGGTTAAGGCACTTGCCTCCAGTGCCTAAGGCCCCCAGTTCAATTCCCCAGTACCCACATAAGCTAGACCCACAAGGTGGTGGCCCTGGTGCATTCTCTCTCTCTCTCTCTCTCTCTCTCTCTCTCTCTCTCTATATATATATATATATATATATATATATATATATATATATATATATATCTGCTTGAAAATGAATAAATAAAATATTTTAAAACAAAAAAAAATAGGGGCTGGAGAGATGGCTCAGTGGTTAATGTGCTGCAAAGCCTAAGGACCTAGGTTGGATTCCCCAGTGCCCACATAAGCCAGATACACAAGGTGGTGCATGCATCTGGAGTTCATTTGCAGTGGCTAGAGGCCCTGGTGCACCCATTCTGTCTCTCTCTATCTGCTTCTCTCTCTCACTCACTCTTTCAAATAAATAAAATATTAAAGCAACCCAAAAAAATAGTGCCAGTTCACCCTTCAGCGGCAGTGAGTCTGAGTCCCTAGTCCTCTCTCTATCTTAACAGTGCTTCAGTTCACCCTCCCAGCAGCAGTGAGTTCCTGGTCCTCTATCCTTACCAATGCTCCAACCTCCTGGCTGCTGCAGCCCTTCCGCTGAGTGCATAGCTTTGAAGGACTGAGGTTTTAATTTGCATTTTTCTCATGACTAGTCTGTTAGTCATTTGAATATTCTTTTTGTTAAGTGCCTATTCAAATCTTGTTCACATTTGCCTCAGTAGTTTGAATGCTTGAAATATTTGAGATACAAGGCATGTATGTGCTGGATATATGTTTTAAACTTTCTCTTTCTCAGTGGATTGCCTCTTCACTCTCTTAATGATACATTTTGAACAAAGGTCTTCATTACAATATTTTCAATTTATCATCCTTCCTTATGGTTGCATTATTAGTATTGGGTTTGAAAACCTTCGTTTAGCCAGGTACAGGTGTGTTGGCTTACACTGCAATCCCAGCCTACAGGAGGTTGAGGCAGGAGGATGGCTATAAATTCAAAGCTAGCCTGGGCTACTTTGGTGAATCCATCTTGGGCTATAGAGTTATCTCTAAAAAAAAAAAAATAAATATGCCAGGCATGGTGACGCACACCTTTAATCCCAGTACTCAGGAGTCTGAGGTAGGAGGATCACTATGAGTTCAAGGCCAGCCTGAGACTACATAGTGAATTCTAGGTCAGCCTGGGGCTACAGCGAGACACTATGTCAAAAATAATAAATAAACAACAAAAAAACCTAAGACACCTTTTTGTCTACTACAAAGTTAGGAAATCATTTCTTATATTTTCTTCTTTTTATTGTCCAAAATGAGTTACATTATTTAATGTCTTACATTTTCTTCTAAAAGCTTTATTGTCTCATTACTTATAAGTGTATCACTGTCCATTTGAAATTAATTTTTATATGGCTTGAGATTTTTTTTCCCCCACAATGTTATCTAAGTTGATCTAATCGTTTGTGTTGAAATGGCCATCTTACTGGGGTCTGACATGCCTAATATGCACAAAGCCCCAGCCTTGCCTAAAACTGGGTGTGACAGCACAGGCCTAGAATTCATGGATTTAGGAGGTAGAGGCAGAATCAGAAGTTAAAAAAACAACTTTCCATATTGCATTTCAGTCTCATCAGTCATACTCAGGAGATCATACAGACACCGTGTGTGCACACCGATACACACATGTGCAGAGACCAGAGGAGAACATCAGGTGGCCTCTTCTATCACTCATCCTCATGTTTCCTTAAGACTGAAAAGCCATTTTCAGTCAGACCAACTATGAGCCCTAGCAATTCTCCTGTCTCAGCTCCCCACAGGACGTGTGTGGCCATGCCCAGCTGTTTACATGGGTGTTGGGGAACTGAACTCAAAGTGTATCAGACCCTGGTGTGCGCATTCTCTCTACCTGCCTCTTTCTGTCTTTCATATATATATATATATATATATATATATATATATATATATATATATTATTCATTTTCAAGCAGAGAGAGAGAACCAGGGTCACCACCTTGTGGCTCTGGCTTATGTGGGTACTGGGGAATTGAACCAGGGGCCTTAAGCACTGGAGACAAGTGCTTTAACCGCTGAGCCATCTCTCCAGCCCTCTTTCTGTCTTTCAAATAAATTAAAATATAGATTTTTTTAAAGTTCTTATGGGATGTCAGGTGTAGTTCGGCAATAGAGGCAAGTCATGGATTCCATCCCCAGCATTATGGGGGGGATACAGAGAAAGGAAGAGGAGTAGGAGGCACTTTGTAAGCTCAAAAGATGACTAATATATGAAGATAATAATTGCATAATCTGTAACTGTTGTTTTACAACAGTTTGGTTTATTTAAACATGATCTCACTGCTGACAACCTAAATTACATTTAGTGCCTGCATATTTACATTGAACTCACAGCAAAGTAAATACAAAACAAATTTCAGGTGGGGGGTGGATCCTCCCTTCACTGAAGGGTCGCTATGAGTTCAAGACCAACCTAGGAGTGCAGAGTGAGTTTCTGGTCAGCCTGGGCAAGAACAAAACCCTACCTCAAGAAACCAAAAATAAAACTAAATTTCATTTTAGTCAAACAATGACTCTTAGAATATACATGATGTAGTTTCAGAACAAAGGCAATTTTAAAAGATATTTTTATTTATTTGCAAGCAAAGAGATATAGAGAAAAGAGAGACAAACAGAGAGAATGGGCACGCCAGGGCTTCCAGCCACTGCAAATGAACTCCAGACGAATGCATGACCTTGTGCATCTGACTTTAAGTGGACATGGGAAATCAAACCCAGGTTGTAAGGCCTTGCAGCTGAGCCATCTCTCCAGCCCTGAAGACAATTTTTAAACTAAGAAACTGAGGCTTTCCAAGGACCAATTTCCTTTTTTTTTTTTTTTTCAAAAAAATGGCAACAGGGCTGGAGAGATGGCTCAGCGGTTAAGGCACTTGCCTCCAGTGCAACATCAATAGCTTGGAATTAATTTCACAGACCCAATATGAAGGTTTGCTGGTCATTTTTAAATTATTTCATTGCTAGCTGGCTATGGTGGTTTATGTCTAATTCTGTCACCCGGGAGGTAGAGCAGGAAGATCAGAAGTTTAAAATCATCTTCAGCTTCAGAGCAAGTTAGAGACCAACCTGGGTTACATTATGACTTCATCTCAACCCCTCTCTCCAAATGAAAATAATTTCACTGCTAACAGGCATGTGCTACCACTCCCATCTTTTAGCACTTGTTTTTTCCAGTACTAGGTATCAAACCCAAGGCTTCATGCATGCCAACAAGCACTGTACCTCTAAGCTACATCCTTGGTCCCTCACTTTTTATGAATATATAGATATATAAATAACACAAGTGTGCTGGCACACACCTGTAACCCTAGCACTGAGGAAGTTGAAACAGAACAGTTGTAAATTTGAGACTCCTCTGGGATACATAGTGAGACCTTGTCTCAAAAAAAAAAAGTACTTGGAGATATAGTTCAGTTGGTAGAGGTCTTGCCTAACATGCCCATGGTCCTGGATTAAATCCCTAACACCGCATAGAACTGGGCTTGGTGGCACACACTTGTAATCCCAGCACTCTGGAGCAGGAGGTAGGAAGATCAGAAATTTAAGGTCTTCCTCAGCTACATAGTATGTTTGAGACCAACCTGGGATACTTGAGAGACTATCAAAAATAAACACCAGGCATATATATACATATATACTTATAAATTATATATTATATAATATGTATTTATATTATATATATATATATATTTATAAATTTGCCATACATATTTATAAATTTGTAGCCAGTTTCCATATTTCTGGGATGAACTTCCATGCAGACACAGTTTATGGGAGGAAGGGTTTATTTCAAGCTTACAGATCCAGGGTAGGTTCCATGTATAGCAGAAGAAACTGGCTCCCATTTATAAATCCAAGCAGAGAAAAAAAAAAAACTACTAACAGCCAGCAAACACCAAAAAGACAACAAGCACAAAAATCTGCCAGAGTTCAGACCTCTCTGCATATCTTTAGGCTAGAATTCAGATCCACCCCCAAACACACCTTTGGGCTGGACCCCAGGACCCACCCCCCAGTGACACCTCCTCCAGCCAGGTGGCTGGAGCTCAAGTTACAAGCTGTAATAAAACACCTGAATCTATGGGGAACATACGTTGAAACCACCACATGCATACACACATATATATATGTGCATACATATACATATGATGTCATATGTATACATTCACATACATCTAGAACATCTAGAATAGTGGTTCTGTGCATCAGAATTTTCTGGGATGCTCATAAAACAGACCTTATGTCTGAATGACTAAATTAGAACCTCTGGAAATATCTGTAGTTTTGTTTATTTGAGTTATTTGGTTTTTGGTATGACTTTTGAGGCAGTCTTCCTTGCCAGGCTGGCCTTTAACTAGAAGTAATCCTCCTGCCTTCGCCTCCAAAAGTACTAGGAGTCCAGGCATGTGCCACCATAGCCAGTTTTCATGCTGAATCCTTTTTTTGGTGTGTGGATGTGTAGTATGGTGTATGCAGGTGTGTGTCTGAGGATGCATACAGCCCACATGCATGCATGTGGAGGCCACAGGAAGCTGGTGGATGTCCTCTATCCCACTTTCACCCTGTTTCCTTGAGACAGAGTCTCTCACTGAACCTGGAGCTTACCTTTTTCGGTAGGCTGACCAGCAATCCTCCTGTCTTTGCCCTCAGTGCTCAGTGTATACGGACTGGAGAGATGGCTCAGTGGTGAAAGGCACTTGCTTGCAAAGGTTGATGGCCTGGGTTCCATTCCTCAGTATCCACATAAAGCCAAATGTGCAAAGTGGAACACACATCTTGAGTTCATTTTGCAGTGGCAAGAGGCTCTAATGAGGCCCATACATTCTTTCTTCCTCTTTCTCGCTGTCTCTTACTCATAAAGAAAAGGAGACTGTGGATACAGCCACACAGCAAATCACAGAATAGACAGAACTAGTGACTAGACCTTCCAGCTAGAGATTTGGGTTCACTATCTTATCTGCTTGACAAGTATATCTTTTTACATGGTCACTGCTACTAAGTCTTTGAAAACTTGAATCATGTTTGGGTGATCACTCCACAGCGTAGCTGCTTAAGGGCTGAAAAGGAACTAGGAAGTATGGGGAAGTATGTGGTTACTGGAACTTATCTGCCACCTTGCTCAATTATCTTGTCAAAGACATTTATTTCCTATGCTTCAAGTTTTCCATAATGACATTTAAAAATATTTTATTTATTCATTTTCAAGCAGAGAGGGGGGAGGGAGGGAGCACCAGGGCCACCACCTTGTGGGTCTGGCATATGTGGGTACTGGGGAATTGAACCAGGGGCCTTAGGCACTAGAGACAAGTGCCTTAACCAATGAGCCATCTCTCCAGCCCTCTATAATGACATTTAAAGGGCTTATTTACTTCACTTCCAGTGGTATATGCTATTGGACAATTGATCCTCTACCTCCTCTCTTCCTCCTCCTCTATCTCTTCTTCTCCTTCTAGTGCTAGGCCCAAAGCTTCATCCCATATGTGCTAGGCAAGTTCTCTACCACTGAGCTATGCATACAGCCCTGAATTTCTTTTTGAATAATAAAAAAGGCAGTTACCCAAAATCCAGATGTGTTGCCAAAAGAACAAGCTATTTCATAAAATTCTCTTTTTTCTTTATTTCTCTTTTTTTCAGTACTGAGCATTAAACCAGGGTTTTGCATATGCTAAGCAAATGCTCCACCACCAAGCTACATCCCCAACCCTATTTCATAAGACCATTACAGCTACACATATTAGGTAGAGTTAAGATGTTAATTTTATCTCCATGCTAATTTCTATGTTAATTTTTCAACTGTTAGGATAATATTTAAGAAAGTAAAGTGATTTTGCAGTTTGTATTGAGGTCAACGAATTTTATATTAAAACAAAATAAAAACAGTTTTTAGATAGCATAAGAACTAAGTGACCTTCTGTCTACTGCTAGGGAAAAGGGGGCATTTTGAATGGTTTCATGACAACATAGAGACAGCAGTCAGGATCAGGAAAAGGATTTCAAAATCTCTCATGGTGTGAGGCATTGCATAGCTTCAGCCTCCCACGTAGGTTGTTAGGAGCCTACAGGATGTGAAGAAAGAAAAACTCATACACAGGAACAGTCCACATTTGGCATCCTTTTTTGTGGTTTAGCAGTTAACTGCTTCTCTCTTTCACCTGTCTTCTTTGGCTCCTGCACTCCTTCCTCCTCTTTTTGCACTGTTAAACAGACTTCCTCACTCTGAAAAATACCTGAGAGAATAAAGAGGAAAGATTGATTTGGGCTCACGGTTTCTGAGGCGTCAGTCTGTCATGGGGAGGAGGGCTTAGTGGAGCAGAGCAGTTCACATCATAGAGCCAGAAAGCAGAGAAAAGGAAAAACAGGAAAAGGAAGAGCAAGATGTAGCCCAAGGACACACCTACTTCAAAATAGACCCCACCTCCTACCTTCCATGCCTCCCAGTGATGCCATAGATGAATTCTTCAGGGGGTAAATCCACTCATTCCACCAGCACTCTCATGTTCTGGAAGTGCCCTCACAGATACACCCAGAGGGGAGCCTAGCAGGTCTCATTCCAGTCAAGATTAGTCATCACATGCCTGAACTGTGATGAATGTTCATCTCTTCATTTGTCAGTTTGGTGTTAATAGTGTCTAGTATTAGCGAACAATGCATCAATGTCTAACATACACTAATATTTAAATTTTGAAACCACTAACTAAAGTGTGTGTCTCATAATGAGATTTGTTTCTCTGTGAGTTCTCAGAGGGAAGCTTTGTTTCGACCTCTGCAGATCCAGCCAAGTGTGAGAAAGCCTGTTGCTCCCAGGCCATGCTGTGCACTAGTGCTTTGGCTGGAGAAGCAACTCTGCAATGATGGGGTTCCTCTGTATAGGAGCAGGCTCTACCCCACAAAATCTTTTCTCAGAAACTAAAAGAGCCTCTAGCATCAGGGCCAGGCCCTGTACTTGCCACCATTAGCTGTTCTAGGTCCCTAGCATTTTATTTTATTTATTATTTCATTTTATTTATTTGAGAGAGAAAAGGGCAGACACAGAGAGAATGGGCAGGCCAGGGCCTCCAGCCACTGCAAATGAACTCCAGACACATGCACCACCTTGTGCATCTGGCATTAAGTGGGTCCTGGGGAATGAATCATTTGCAGGCAAACACCCTAACCGCTAAGCTGTCTCTCCAGCCCTTCCCTCCCCCCCAACTGCCCCCTAGTATTTTCATACAAATTCAGGAGCAATTCCATACTCTCACACCAAAATCCACAAATAAAACCTTTGGGAATCAGAGAAAGCACTGAATTAAAGACCAGTTTTGGGAAAATAAATAAATGAATGTCATAATACTAAGCCTTATAAACTCAACATATTATATTCCTCCCATATCTAGATTATTTTATGTGTTTTGACATAGATTCTCACTGGGCCAGTCTCAGACTCATTCAAGCCTCAGTCAAGCCTTTTGAGTAGCTGTATCCACACAAGTGTGGGTTACCACCTCTGCTTACATTAGTTTAAAGGCACTAACTCAACAGATACTGTTAGCATTTTACACACATTATCACGTTGTTCTCACAGTAATGCTGAGTTGAAGTTTCTGGTATTACAGTATTTCCATTTCACAGATGGAGAAACTAAAGCCTGGGAAGATTGCCCAAGGCCATGGTTAGTTAACTAAAGGTGAGAATCTAGGCACTCTGCCTGTGGCATGCAGCCTTCACCACTTTGTAACTTTGTCTGAGTTGAGGGATGGGTGGGTGAATGGATGGGAATATTCATGAGGAAAACAGATTTGGAGGAAGTCTAAACAAGACTTCCCACAGGCACTCCTATCTTTCTACCTATCCAAATGGCCTCTGTCTTTCTCCCATTTCAGCATTTACACAGGAAGCCTCTCTGAAGAACTGCCTGGCAATTGCTTTTTCCCAGATCTTGAATGCACTCCTGGCTGGGTGGAGCAGAGACCAATCACTCTGCCGGTCATGCTGAATCCATACCCTGTAAGTGTGATCACATGATGCAGGCCCCAGTCACAGTGGTATCCTTCCCTGGCCCCACAGTTTGGATCTGAACTGTTAAGTGCTAAGCAGAACTTCCAGGTAGGTACAGCTGTTACGATTCTCTGTCCTCTGTAGGATGGCTGTTCCATGAGGTCAGGACTGGCTCTTCCCTCTCCTGCTGCTTTCCCCATGCCTGCTCTCACAAGGTTCCTCTGGAGCCCAGCACTATGGCTTCATCAGCTTCCCTTCCAGTTCCTCCTTCCCAGTCCAAGAAGCCTCGGGGAAAGATAGCTGGTGAGTAGATCCAGTCTCCTAATTCTGTTCTGGTTCCTAAGAGAGTAGTCTCCACTTCCTGTGTTGGCAAGGAAGGAGGCCTGACTGGCCCAAACACAGGGGAGAGAAGCAGAATTCTTTTTTTAAAAAAATATTTATTTATTTATTTTCAAGGAGAGAGAGAGAGAGAGAGAGAGAGAGAGAGAGAGAGAGAGAGAGAGAGAGAGAGAGAGAGAGAGAATGCCAGTTTATGTGTATGGATTATATGAATACTGGGGAACTGAACCCAGGGCCTTAGGCACTGGAGGTAAGTGCCTTAACTGCTGAGCCATCTCTCCAGCCCAGAAGCATACTTCTGAGTAGCAAGGACTAAAAAGGTACCTCACCTGGCTAGGGTCACCTCAATCAAGCTAGTAAAACACTTCCATAGGATTCCAAAATTCTCTCAGTATTTTTGGGAACCCTTGAAGACAGAGGGAACACTTAGTGAAAACCTGAGGGATGTCCATACATAGCAGGAGAGGAAGGTGGAGCTGGCTGGAGTCACGACCATCTTTCTTGGCAGTGGGGTTTCTCCTAGGTCATCCAGGAGGCAACAAGCCTCACACAGTGTTTCTCTCCCTCAGATTGGTTCAGGCAGGCTCTGTTGAAGAAACCCAAGAAGATGCCTGTCTCCCAGGAAAGCCACCCCAGTGACGATTCACAGCCATCCTCACAGGACAGTCTCCCACTCTCCAGCCTTAACTCACCCCCAAGCCTCAGTTCAGTCTCGTCTCCCACCCACCCATCAACACATGTGGGCACCAGCAGCAGCGGCCGCTGGAGCAAAGACTATGATGTCTGTGTGTGCCACAGTGAAGAGGACCTGGTGGCCGCCCAGGAGCTGGTCTCCTACCTGGAGGACAGCACTGGCAGGCTGCGCTGTTTCCTGCAGCTTCGGGATGCAGCCCCAGGCGGCGCCATCGTGTCTGAGCTGTGCCAGGCGCTGAGCAGCAGTCACTGCCGAGTTCTGCTCATCACCCCAGGCTTCCTTCAGGATCCCTGGTGCAAGTACCAGATGCTGCAGGCCCTGACAGAGGCCCCTGGGTCTGAGGGCTGCACTATCCCCCTGCTGTCGGGGCTGACCAGAGCATCTTACCCTCCCGAGCTCCGCTTCATGTACTATGTGGATGGCAGAGGCCAGGATGGTGGCTTCTATCAAGTCAAGGAAGCTGTCCTGCGCTGTAAGATACGGGAGGGCCAAGAAGGGGAAAGGAGTCAGCTACAGTGATCTATGAGGCCGTTAGGAGACAACTCATGTAGCTTTTTTTTTTTTTGGTTTTTCGAGGTAGGGTCTCGCTCTAGTCCAGGCTGACCTGGAATTCACTATGGAGTCTCAGGGTGGCCTTGAACTCACGGCAATCCTCCTACCTCTGCCTCCCGAGTGCTGGGATTAAAGGTGTGCACCACCACGCCCAGCTGACTCATGTAGCTTTTATGAACATGGTCTGGAAAAAACTGGGTTTGTCTCCTGGTACCTTCACCAATTAGCATTTGAGGAGTTACTTGGGCAAATTATGGAACCCCTCTTGACTGGAACTTCTCATTGCTCTTTAGGATTTCAATGTTGGAAAGTGAGAATAGTATTCAGAACATGGCCTGGCACATGGCAAGTGCAGGGCATAGCACACATCACATTCTTATCCATTTCAGCAAGTAGTAATAGAAATAGGTTTCTCACCGAAATTGGGTTAGAGGTGTCTTTCAAGATGCTGGGAGTGACATCAATTCAGTAAAGCAAAATGCTAAAAGTAGGGGCTGGAGAGATGGCTCAGCAGTTAAGGCACTTGCCTCCAGTGCCTAAGGCCTCTGGTTCAATTCCCCAGTACCCACATAAGCCAGACCCACAAGGTGGTGGCCCTGGTGCTCTCTTTCAATCTCTATCTCTATTTATCTCTCTGTGTGTGTATATTTCTGATTAAAAATGAATAAATAAAATATTTTTTTAAATGCTAAACGTAAAGGAAAGAATTGTAGATGGTAAGTGTACTGAGAGGAGGAGAATGATGTTATAATGGGTTAGAAGAAGCATGCTAAAAGCCGGGTGTGGTGGCGCACGCCTTTAATCCCAGTACTCGGGAGGCAGAGGTAGGAGGATCACCATGAGTTCAAGGCCAGCCTGAGACTACATAGTGAATTCCAGGAGAGACTGGGCTAGAGTGAGACCCTACCTCGAAAAACCAAAAAAAAAAAAAAAAAAAAGAAGAAGAAGAAGCATGCTAAAAATGCAGAAATGACCTGCTGGGGAGAAGCAGTTGCCGGGTTTGGGTAGAGTGACAAGTCCTGTGATTTTGTTTGGTCTCTTCCAGATCTGGAGACACTTCATTGACAAGCCATCATAGGATCCAGAAAGTTGGAGTGAAGCTGGAAATGGCATGTACTGGGCCTTGGATTTCAGCAGATATTGCTGGAGGTGTCAGGAGTCAGAAGTGACTGCACTTGGTACATGACCACAGTATCAGGTTGTCCACCAGTTTTCCATTACTGTGAGGTCCTCAGGAAGACCATAGAGATGTTGGGGACTCCCCAAGAGGGCCAGCAGGAAGATGGGGACTCCCCTAGAAAGGCAAAGAGGAAACCAGAAATTAGAAGTGGCAGGAGGAGATGCTGGTATCAGAGGCGTCTTGTCTGCTGCTTAAGTGGACAGGAAGCTGGCCTACCAATCTTCCCCTGGAATCAGGGACTTGGGCACCACTTCTCAAGAGGAATAAGCCTGATTAATGAGCCAGGAGGCTGCAGGCCACAGCCTAGAAGCTTTCCCAGAACAGATGGCAGGACAAAACACCAGGTATCCAGTCCTTCACACTCACACTACTGCTGCTCTTTCCCAGAGCCAGCAACTCACAGAACACTGGGTAAGAGATGCATTGGCACTGCACTGTTCCATTTATCACGAGTGTCATTAAAACCACAAAACTAGGGCTACAGATGGAGTCAGTGGTAGAGCATTTGCTTAGAATGCAGGAAGGCTTGAGTCTGGTCCCCAGCACCACCAAAACAAACAAAAGAAACCGGAAGCCATTATGAAGATATTGCAGAGAGAAGGAAGCAAGTAGGGAGGGAACAGCCAGTGTGCAGGCTCGGCTCAGCTCCTTTGCCTAGTGCCATGACACCTGGGGGCCTTACCAGACATCTGGCTGGAACTCCTGTTTTCACAGTAGTTGTCTTCCCACTGAACTGAGAGGAATCAGCATTTTTAGTCTAACAGCAATGTGCGTTCCTTCAAGTCAAGGTTTCAATCTGTTCTCAATAAGTCTTTTGGTTATTACTGTAATTGTTGTTTTGAGGCTGGGAGTCACACTAGCCCAGGCTGACCAGCAACCCTGGAATTCACTAGGTAGTTTAGGCTGGTTTTGAACTCATGTTGATCCTCATATCTTAGCCTCCTGAGTGCTTGGATTAAAGGCGTGAATCACCATGCATTGCTTAGAAGAGTCTTGTGTAGAACTGAATGTCATTCCCTCCCCCCCAGTGTGTATTTTGTGCCTCTTCTCTCACTTCCTCCTGTCAGGTCCCCTTTTACTGAAAAATTTTGTTTTGTAAATTCTGAGGTTTTTTTTTTTTAAATAAATACAAAAGGACTAAGGGATGCTATATGTACCTACCTCACATCTTAAAAAGAAAACTTTATCATTCCTAATGTGCTTCCTTTGTGCTCTGAATTTCAGGCCCCTCAGATCCCTCACCAGAAATAGCTATCATCTTGAATTTTGAATGTTAGCTCTTCTCTAAGACGTTATGAGCTGGGTGTGGTGGCGCATGCCTTCAATCCCAGCACCCAGCAAGCTGAGGTAGGAGGACTGCTGTGAATTTAGGACCAGCCTGGGCTACAGAGTGAGTTCCAGGTCAGCCTAGGCTAGAATGAGACCCTACCTCAAAAAAAGTTACTATATTTGTGTGTACCCCTACCAACATGTTAATTGTATGGCTTTCTGTTTTCTACAAATGGCATTATAAGGTTTGCATTCCTTTGTTCCCATGCTTGTGAGATTTATCCATGTTGCATCACCCATTAGTTCCTTTCACTCTACTAGGTAAATGTCCCATCCTACAAATGGATAGTGGTTTCCAGGTTGTTGCTACTAAAGTTTTCATGAGCAGGATGTTTTAGAATTTAGATCAGGAGGCAAGGAGACAGTAAGGAATATAAATCTTGGGGCTGGAGAGATGGCTCGGTGGGGAAGAGGACTTGCTCTGCAAGCATGAGGACTTGACCTCTATCCCCAGTACCCAGGTCAAAGTCAGGTCCAGACACATCTTTAATCCTAGCACTAAGGGGAACAGAGACAGGAGAATCATTGGGCTTGCTGATCAGCCAGTCTAAGATGAAGGATGGTGCCAGCCTTAGGTTCAGTGAGTGAGATACCCTGTTTAGGAAATAAGGAAGAGCCATAGAGGACACCTGCTTTGGCCTTCTGCATGCACAGGTTGCACACATCTTCACCCACATACAAAATCACACACCAAAAGAAGAGAGAATATAAATCTTTAGTTTTACTAGAAAGTAACAAAGCCTCTTCTAAATTAGTTGAGCCAATCTGAGCTCCTACTATCTGTATGTAAGAGTTCCTACTTTGGGGGCTGCAAATGTAGCTCAGTTAACAGTGCTGTCCTAGCATGTGGAAATTTCTGGGTTCAATCCCAGCACTACATAAACCAGGAATAGTGGCATATACCTGTAATCCCAATACTTGGGAAGTTAGAGGCAGGAGGATCAGGAGTTCAAGGCCAGCCTTGGCTACATGAGACCCTGTCTCAAAATGAGTTCTCACTTCACCATGTTCATGCCAACACTATTCATTCAGACTTGTTGTTGCTCATTGATGGGTGAACACAGAGTGGATCAGACTGACAAATTCAATTTTCTCCCTTTCAACTTATAATGAAAAGCTATACCTTAACTCAAAATGGCAAAAGTTTGATACATTCTCATGTATCCATCACTCTGCTTTAACAGTAACTAACTTTTTTCTTTCTTTTGTCTTTTCTTGATACTGGGGACTGAATCCAAGGCTCACATGTGCTAAGCATATGCTCTACCACTGGACACACTCAATCTTCCTGCAGCTAACAAAAACTCTCCCCATCCCCTCACTCTCTGATCATTTTAAAGCAAAGGGCTGTGGAGATGGCTCAGTGGGTGAAGTGCTTATGATCAATTAGGAGAACATGAGATCTGATCTTCAACACCCCTGTAAAATACTGGGGGTGACATCACCAAGAAGTGGAGACAGGAGGATTCCCTAGGGCTTGTTGGCTAGCCAAATAGGTAAGTCTTGGGTCCAATATGAGACCCTGTCATGAAAAGTAAGGTGGAGAGCCATTGGGTAAGACCCCCAATTTTGACCTCTGGCCTCCAAACACATACACACAAGTGCTTGCACATTCAAATACATACACATACTAAAAAATAAAAATGAAGCAAATTCCAGGTGTCATTTTCTCTAAATATTTAAATATGTATCTTTAAATTATTACATGCTTTTTAAAAAGCATGGCTATAGTATCTTTAGAAGCTTTATATTTCATCTTAATATAAAATATTGCCTGTGATTTCTATCTCACCAAGTTCTTGTGTTACTCTTTCATTTTCTTCTACATTGGATCTTGAAAAAAAAAGTTGAGAAGAGATTGTATTTTCTTCCTAAAGCATTTCTTTTTACATGTGGGTCTTTAATCCATATAATTTTTCTTATTTTTGTTTGAGACAGGCAGGCCTTAAACTTGAGATTCTCCTGATTCAGCTCCCCAAGTGTTGAGATTACAGGAATCATAAGACACCATGCCTAGTATGTATTTTGTCAGAGATCCAATTCTTTCTCCTCAATTTCTATCTGCTACTCAGTAGTCCATCCTATCCCACTGACCAGTGTCCCTGCTGGTACATATTGTTGTTTCAGAGTCTTTTACTGGTTCTCTGTTCTCCTCTGCATTTATGGTCTTTTAACAAGCCTTACAAGCCTATGGGTCAATTCTTCCCTCCACTCTTGTTCATCGAAATCACCCATTTTTAATTTTTATTTTGTTTCTGAGGCAGGGGCTCACTTTAACTTAGGCTGACCTCTAACTCAACTTTGTAGTCCCAGACTGGCCTTGAACTCATGGTGATCCTCCTACCTCAGCCTCCCAGCGCTGGGACTAAATGCGTGCACCACTACACTGGGCTGATTCACTTTTTTTTATTCCTACTTTTATGCATTGTTTAGTCATACTGTCATGTTCTAAGGGGAAAAACCCTATATTTTTATTGGAGTTACATTTAACGTATAGTTGTACTTTAAAACAGTTATTGTTATGATAAAGCTTTTCTATCCATAAATGGTATGCCTCTATTTGTCTTTAAGTGTATTTCAATAAAGCTGTATAATCTTTTTCATATTTGTTAGTCTTTTCTTTGACTAGATTTATTCTTTATTACTATGTAGTTCTGCTACTACTGTAAAGAGTTTTTAAAAATTATATGTATATTTATATATTGTATGTTGATCTAATATTAAGCAGTGTGCTGAATTCTGCAAGATTGTATGGGGCTTTCTATAACTAGTCATATAATTTGCAAAGCCAAGCCAAAACTATATAGTTCCTTTCCATGCCGCCTAGGCTCTCCAATGAGACAAGGAAGAAGTGATTCCAGCAGTCATCACTGTCTCATTCCTTAAAAGGAATGCTTCAAATATTTTGCCATTAAAGGTGTTTGCTGTAAGATTTTGAAACTTAAATAGTCTTATGTGTCCCAGGTTAGCCTCCAGCTCTCTCCGTAGCCATGGGTGACATTGAGCTCTTGATTCTCCTGCCTCTACTTCCCAAGTCTTAGGATTGCAGGCATCCATCATCTATATGCTTGAAACTTTTTTCCTTTTTCTTTTTTTAAGACAGGGTCTTATAGTCCACACTGGCTTAGAACTGTCTATATATCTTAGGATAGTCTCGGACTTATTTTTTTTTTCAAGGTAGGGTCTCACTGTAGCTGAGGCTGACCTGGAATTCACTATGTAGTCTCAGGGTGGCCTTGAACTCAAGGCTATGCTCCTACCTCTGCCTCCTGAGTGCTGGGACTATCTTAACTTGTTTTAAAAAGGATTTTCTGTTGTTAATCTAGCTTTACATTCCTGGTATTAATTCAACTGCACCATGATGTGTGTGTGTGGGGGTGGTTTTTGCACCTGTGTTTATTCAATGTCATATGAAGGCAAAGTGCCTCCCATAGCCTCATGTGTTTGTGATTAAGTCTCATACTTGGTCCCCAGCTGGTGGAAATTTGGAAGGTGGAGTCCTGCTGGAGAAGGTATGTTGTTGAGTACAAGCTTTGGGGTGTTATAGCACAGCTCCCCCTTGTCAGAGCTCAGCTTACTCTTGCAGCTACCTGCCAGCTGTTATGGAAAGATATGATGCCCAGCCTTTGCTCTGCCATGCCATGATGACACTTCTCAAGACTGTAAGCTGAAATAAACCCTCTCCTTTCTATGAGCTGCTTTTTATCTGGTGTTTTGTCCTAGCAACAAGAGAATAAGTGCAACAGAAAAGTGTTATCAAACCTAAAATATTGAATATTAGAGACTAAGCATTCTATAAGGGACCTTCCTTCCTCCCTCCATCCCTCCCTGTCTTTCTTTCTTTCTTTCTTTTTTTTTTTTTTTCAGGTAGGTTCTCACTCTTACCCAGGCTGAGCTGGACTCATTGGGTAGCCCAAGCTAGGGGAGGGGTTATAATCCTAGCAGGACATGGTGGTGCATGCCTCTAATCCTAGCACTCAAGAGGTAGAGGTAGGATTTACATGAGTTCCAGGCTAGCCTGGTACTACAAAGTAAGTTCCAGGTCACCTTGGGCTAGAGTGAGACCCTACCTCAAAAAGAAAAAGAAATAAACCTGTGGCCAGAGATCATCTACCATCTTGCTCAAGGGGCCTGTCCCTATCCTGAAAGGAGCTTTTGCTTGCACACACACATGTGATTTGGTTTTTTGAGGTAGGGTCTCACTCTAGCCCAGGCTGACCTGGAATTTACTTATGTAGTCTCAGGGTGACCTCGAACTCACAGCAATCCTCCTACCTCTGCCTCTCAAGTGCTAGGATGAAAGGCACGTACCACCACGCCCAGCTTTAAAAATATTTTTAATTATGCATTTGCAAGCAAAGAGTGAATGAAAGAGAATGGGTGCACCAGGGCCTCTTGCTGCTGCAACCAACTCCAGATAATGCTCCACTTTGTGCATCTGGCTTTACATGGTGTCATGGTTTGATACAGGTGTCCCCCACAAACAATTGAATGTGTTCTGATAGATCCTCAGCTGATGGCAGTTTGGGTTTTACAACCTTGATGAAGCTGTGTTGTTGGGGGCGAGCTTATGGGGTTATAAACCAGCTTCCCCTTGCCAGAGTTTGGCACACCTTCCTGCCGCTGTTTGCAGTGCTGTGGCAGGGGTGATGTCCAGCCCTCTGCTCATGCCATCGTTTTCCCTGCCAGGATGGAGTCTCCTCTTGAGTCCGTAAGCCAAATAAACCCATTCCTCTACAAGCCACTTTTGTTTGGGTTCTTTCTGGGCAGCAACTAGAAAGCTGACCGCAACACATGGGTACTGAAGAATCAAACCTGGCTGGGAAGCTTTACATTCAAGTGTCTTTAACTGCTTGGCCATATCCCCAGCCCCATTTACTTACTTATACTTTTGCCTGAATAAAACCTGCTTTATGGCTGGAGAGATTGCTCAGTGGTTAAGGCACTGCCTGCAAAGTGTGATGACCTGGGTTCAATTCCCCAGTACCCACATAAAGCCAGATACACAAAGTGGCTCATGTATCTTGAGTTCCTCTGTAATGACTGGAGGCCCTGGTGTGTCCATTCTCTTTGTCTGTCTCTCTATCTCTTTACTTGCAAATAAATCAATGAATATTTTTTAAAACCCACTTTAGTGGGCTGAGAAAAAGAACCCAAACATTCCTGAGCAAACCCCCTCTTACTCCTTCCCCCCCCTGCAACACTTGTGAATATTTCTGCTGTTGGTTTGGGCTCATGGACTGAGTGGCCACCAGGTCCTTTGATTCTGTGGACTGCATCTAGCCTCATGGACTGAGCAAGTGCTGGATTCTTCAATTTTCAGGTCTGTGGACAGCTGTAGTTGGACTGCCTAGCCTATATCTTGTGAGGTGATTGAATAAATCCCCTCTTTCATTCTATCCATTCTGTTTCTCTAGAGAACTCTGACTAATACATAGGGAACTGGGCTTTAACTGTCCTTTCTTGAGACGTCCCTTTCTGGATGTCACTAAAATTACAGCAGCGGGGGAGTGGTCTTTGCTGTTGTTTAAGAGCCTAAGATAGGAATTAATTGTTCCTTGAGTATTTAGTAGATTCATCTGCAAAACTATTTAGCTCTACCACTTTCTTTTTGACAGTGACTTAAAGAGTTATAGATTTGATTTTTAAAAAATGTTCATTTCTTCTTTATTCAGATAGAGGAAAACATGTGAAACAGTTCTGTAGTCCTCTGCTCTCCCCTCCTGCCCATGTTTTTTTTGTTGTTGCTGTTGTTTGTTTGGTTTTGGTTTTTTAAATATGTGTGTGGTGTGCATGTGTATATATGTATTCATATGTGTGTGTGCACATATGTATGTTTTGAGACCCTACCTCAAAACAGACAAATAAAAAAAGATTAATTAGGGCTGGGGAGATTGCTCAGTGGTTAAGGTACTTGCTTGAAAGCCTGCTGGCCTGGGTTTGATTCCCCAGTACCGATGTAAAGCCAGATGCACAAAGCAGTCCATGCATCTGAAATTTGTTTGCAGTGGCTAGAGGCCACAGTGCCCCCATTCTCTCTCTCTCTCTCTCTCTCTCTCTCTCTCTCTCTCTCTCTCTCTCTCTCTAAAAAAAATTTAATGATAAAAATAAAGGATACTTTTTCTCCCCTACATATCCTAAGGCCTTGGAAAGTGGAAATCAATATTCATCCACAAAAACACAAAACACCACATTTGGTGGTCTAAAACCTGATGTATCAATTCTTTACAAAACACCAAGGAAAAATGGGTTACTCAGAAGTAATGGTCACAAAAGAAACAAAACTCAGAAGCTATAAGTTTTATATCCTCCACTTCCCACCCTAAACTTTGATAGAATAACAAATCACATCCGAAGGTAGGCACTGCAAAACACAGGCAAATCAGATTTACACAAGGAAGCTTCCAGATGTGTGTGTGTGTGTGTGTGTGTGTGTGTGTGTAGGAGAGATCCAGACACTTCTGGCCCTGTTCCTTACCATTCTTTTCAGCCAAAAGAACCAGTTCTCTATGTAAAGAAAAACAATAAAATTTCAGTAAAATAACGAAAATAGGAGAAAAATGAAAATGGCTTAAGTACTCGCTATTAAAGAAAAGCACCTGTTGAGCGTGATGACGCACATCTTTAATCCCAGCATTTGGGGAGGCAGAGGTAGGAATATCGCTGTGACTTCGAGGCCAGCCTGGGACTCTAGAGTGAATTCCAAGTTAGCCTGGGCTAGAGTGAGACCCTACCTAGGAAAAACCAAACCAAAAAAATAAAATAAAAAGGGAAAAAAAAACCCAAGAAAGTGGCTCATAGATTTGTTTCATAATCATTTCTTTCACGACCGCTTGTCAACGTGGCTATAACTTATTTTATGTTTTGTTTTTTTGAGGTAGGGTCTCGCTCTAGTCCAGGCTGACCTGGAATTCACTATGGAGTCTCAGGGTGGCCTTGAACTCATGGCAATCCTCCTACCTCTGCCTTCCAAGTGCTGGGATTAAAGGCGTGCGCCACCACGCCCGGCTATATCTTATTTTAAACAGCCAACTACTATTTTTACTTTTTCTATTTTCATCATCTGTGTGTATGGAGGCCAGAGGCTTCACGTGGATGCTGAGGATTAAACTCGGGTTGGCAGGTTCGCAAGCAGTCGCCTTCAGACCGCGGAGCGGTCCTCTCGAGCGCAGGGTCCTTGGCTCAGCGCCTCGAGGGGTCTTTGGTGCCGCAGCCCCGCTTTGGGGGGACCGTGAGCCTTCTCCACAGCGGGCCCACGGCTGCACCCAAGCAGAGGAACGCCAGACCCGGAGCACGCCGGGAAACGGGGAAGCCGAGCGCCCGCGCGGAGTCTGCTGGGAGTTGTAGTCCGCCCGCCCCGCCTGGTGACTGGGAGCGCCCGCAGGGGGCGGGGCCGGAGGCGAGTGCGCGCAGGCGCGCAGCTCTTCCCAGGCAGCATGGCGGAGGCGGCTCCTCAACCAAAAAGAAAGCGAGAACTGGAGGCGGAGGAGACAGAAGCCCTCGGCACAAAGGAAAAAGAACCAGGGACTGGAAACGGCACGTCTGCCTCTGTCCGCCTACCGTTCTCCGGCTTCAGAGTACAAAAAGTGCTGAGGGAATCTGCGCGGGACAAAACCATTTTCCTGCATGGGAAGGTACCATTGAGCAACCCAGGGTGCAGACCCGGGAGCGGAGGCGGAATGCTCTTAAGATGCTCGGGCAGCAAGGTCACCTGTACAGGGACAGGCATGCACACCAATTTCTCTGCATTCTCCTCCCCAAGAAATAGCTGACAGGTTGAAAACCACGTGTTAGAGCCCCCAGCCATTCGTCGACTTGATTCAGTGAAATGGACAGATCCTGCTGGGGGTCTTGTCCTTGGAACTGCCATCGAGATGGTCTGAGCTAGGGTCCCTGTTTCATAGGACTTCATCCTAGATTGTGAGCCTAGCTCCACATGCCATGCACGTTCACGCGTGGTCTTCAGGACTGCAGCGTGTCTACAGGTGGAGACAGATGTGCTGCCTGTCCGGCTGCGGAGAGTCAAACCCACCCAAACTAGCGAGAAGGTAGGGATAGCGCTTCCTTGGAGCGAGGTTTCTAAAAGTTTTTCCTCTCGTGACCCTTTTTGCCTGACAGTTATTATTATTGAGGTAGGGTCTCGCTCTAGCCCAGGCTGACCTGGAATTCATTATGTAGTCTCAGGGTGGCCTCGAACTCAAGGCGATCCTCCTACCTCTGCCTACTGAGTGCTGGGATTAAAGGCGTGCACTACCATGCCCGGCTCATGAAATTTTTTTTTTTTAATGAAACTAAAGTCAGTAACTCAAACAGCATTTATTTATTTGTTTGTTTATTTTTGTATATGTGGGGAGGGGGAGCTTGTCCTTCAGGGTGTCTGCGCAACACCTTCCACTGCAGATGAACTGCCAGATTGCAGACCAACCTCAGACTAGCTGATCGTCCTGCTCTGCCTCCATTGTCAAAGTTGCTTTGGGATCACAGATGCATGTGCCACTTTGTATCCTGCTTTACGTGGATGCTGGGGAATTGAACCTGGGCTGGCAGGCTTTGCAAGCATGCACCTTTAACTGCTGAGCCATCTATCACCCCTCAAACAGCAACTTTCAAAATTGAGCATCGTAGCACAACATATTTCAAAGATATACTAATTGGATGCTTACATATTAAGAATGGCAGGGATAATATTAAATGCCTTTGTTTTCTGTAATGAAGCCATCGTATCCCCTTATGAGCAGAAAACTTTGTATGTACAGTAAAACCACCGTAATTCATACTATACAATAGTCTCAGATATGAGCTAAGGTATTTCAGACAGCATTTGTTGGTATTGTGTCACATGATGGCATGTGCAATGGGAAGTACACATTTTGTGTTTGACATCAAGCTGTTGGTGAAGTTGTGTGATGCAACACAGGTGAGCACTGCCAGAAACACCTTGATTCATTGTGCATTTGATTTTTTTAAGTTACATTGTGGTCCGTGGATTATTTCGGGGGTCATTGTACACTAACACTCTGGTTCATCCACGGAGCTGGGTGAACAGCGTCCTTGGGATAGCAGTTGGCCAATGGGCATAGACACCCGGGAGAACGTGGCAGTGGACAGCTCTCGTTTATTGTATAGATAAAAGTTGTTTATATAGAGGAAAAGGCAGAGGCAGGGACATAGGCAGCAAAGGGAATGGTAGGGGCAGGGTAGTCTGTGGACGTCTTGTGAGTGGATTGGCATGGGCCAGTACCCTGTGGATGCCTAATTTGCATAGATAAGTTGAGGGGGCTATGTGACTCTAGACATGTATAGAATGGTGATGGCTGCAGAGGAAATGTAACTTTATTGTTTAGGTTTGTTATTACAGCTGGAATGAGTTTAGGCCTTGAATTGCCTGCTTATCTCAGGGCTCACTGTGGCTTGCCTGGAGGCTGGAGGGTCCAGGATATGCTTGAGATAAATGGAGGCCTCAGACTCATCTCGACTTCCTTTAACAGAAGGAGACAGTCCCGGATGCCTTCCGGTCTCAGCAAAACTCTATAACCTCCATGCTTCTTAGCAGGGTCCCACATTACATTATCTAAATTTAGACATCTTTCCAACCCTCCGCATTTTATTTTAAATTAATTTTTGGTCATTGTGTATTCATAAACCTTTTAATACTTTTTAAATTATTTTTATTTATTTTTTGAGGTCATGAACACACCATTTTATGTCTGGGAGACAGCATTCCAAAGGACTTACTCATCTTTTGCTATATTCCCTGAGCAATTGGAGGGTATGATAAAAATGTCTCTCAACTGTCATTTCTCAGCACTTTGATGAGGTTTGAGTCTCCTTAGCAGTCTCTGCCATCTGAAAAGAGAGGCTTCTCTAACCAAAAGTTAAAGCAGCGCTAATATATATGCATACACATAATTCTTTAGAGAGTAAGTTGGTGGGCATAATACAGCCATGTGACCAAACAACAGTGGTAACTTTCCTCCTAGGGCTTGTGACCCTTACAGCTATAGGCATTTGACTAGGTTTTCAATATCAAGAGCATGAATTCCCTCCCATGGAGCAGGTTTCAAATTGAATTAGAGGGCTGGAGAGATTGCTCATGGTTAAGAAGCTTGCCTGCATATTGAATTAGCGAGCAGTTGATTACCCCATAACAGACATGCCACTATTGCACTATGTGTGCATCTTGCCTGGGTGGCCAGTTGTGTAGCTTTCAGGAACCATTGCTGGTTAAGACCACTGCATAAATCTTCTATGGTTGTCAAATTTTTCATTATCCCCACATTAATGGGGGGGGAGACTTTATATGATGTTGCAAGCCACAATTTGAGAAGTTATGTCCTACCTGGATATGGTGACACACACATTTAATCCCAGAACTCAGGAAGCAGAGGTAGGAGGATTGCCATGACTTCAAGGCCATCCTGAGACTACATAGTGAATTCCAGGTCAGCCTGAACTAGAGCAAAACTCTGCCTCAACAAACAAAACAAAACAAATAAACAAAAGTTTATGTATTCCCTGCACATTGTTGGGAAGATCAGAGTACCCAGGCTTCCATGCCTCTATGTGCCTCTTGTCTTGTATCAGGTTCTGGCTGGTTTTTCTCATCCCCTTGACTTCGTGTGAAGATGTTATAAATGAGAGCCTTCAAGCTTGGAGTTAGTGGAGAGACCCAGATTCTGCTTTCTGTTTCAACACTGACTGTTCATGTGATCTTGGACAAGTCAATTTCTCTAAACCTTAGTTTCTTCATCTTCTAAACTGAGGAGAGTTTAGCAGGAGTCTTGTAAACCTAAAAGGGAAAGCTGAGAAACTGCATGTTTTTGGAAAAAAGATATGAGAACTTTTGACAAGAATTTTGATTAAGATAGTTTTTCAGGGAAAAGAAACATGAATGCTAGACTTTGTCAGAGGAAAATTTACCAGGTGCTGGGATTTCAGAGGCTCTGGGAACTTCAGGTTCTGCTCTCCTGTCTTCATCAGTGGTACTGCTCCTGGACCCACTGATAGTATCTCTCCCTGCAGGTGAATGAGGACTCTGGGGATGGGCCTGGAGAAGATGCTGTTGTAATCCTGGAGAAGACACCATTTCTGGTGGAGCAGGTGGCAGAGCTCCTGACAGGAAGTCCTGAGCTCCAGTTGCAGTTCTCCAATGATATCTACAGCACCTATCACCTGTTCCCTCCAAGACAGCTGAGTGGTGAGCATGTGGTGGCTGAGGTGGTTGCATGTGGGGAGAAGTGAGAACCTGAGGACTCTGGTGAGCAGACTCTGTATCAGATCTGCACATCCCCCAGTACAGTAGTAACCAGAGTGAGAGCTTTTTCCCAGTTTGCTTGGCAGAAGTAGCTGTGTGTTACTACTGACATCTAGTGGGCGGAGGACAGGGATGCTGTGAGTCATTCTACAATGAACAAGAGCTGATAATAGTGCTAAGGTTGAGAAAGCCTCCCTGATGAAGTATGTTTTGAAGAGGTGGTATGATTCATGAAATAGAACAATGAATTCATCCATCCTTGAATGCACATAATTAACAATTACCAACACATTTAAAACTATTTGTACTAACCAGAATGCCAAGTACTCTAAATGCATAAACACATTTAAAACAACACCGTTGGAAGAGGGTTACAGTAAGTAAAGTAAGGAAACTGAGGCCTTGATTTTGTTTTTGTTGTTATTTATTTTTGTTGTTTTGAGGTAGGATCTCACTTTAGCAAGGCTAACTTAGAACTCACTCTGCAGTCCCAGGCTGACTTTGAACTCATGGTAATCTTCCTACCTCTGCCTCCCGAGTGCTGGGATGAAAGGTGTGCACCACCACACCTGGCCCATATTCCTTTTTTTCTCCTCCTTCTTTTTTTGGCCTTCCTCCATCATCCATGATGACATGATGATGGACTCAGTATTATGCAACTAAAAACAGTCACTGTGAGGTTATGAACACAATGGCTACTTGGTGTGCAGAAGACAGCATTCCAAAGTACTCCTCCCCATTCTCCTGCTCTTACATTACATTCTTTCTGCCACCTCTTCTCAGTGTTCCTTGAGTCTTGGCAGATGTGATATTTCATTTGGTGCTGAATACTTAAATGTCACTTCTTTTCACTACTTGATGAGTCTTGAGTCTCCTTAGTAGTCATCACCATCTACAAAAAGAAGCTTCTCTGACCAAAAGTGAGTGCAGCACTGAATGACTGACATAAACATAATTATGTTGAAGGCAGTTTGATGAGCACAGCATGTCTATTTAGCCAGGCAACAGTATCAGCTTCTTAACTAGGATCTTTGATCTTTCCAGCCATAGGCTTATGATTTGGCTTTCAGTATTAGGAATAAATTCCCTCCTATGAAGTGGGCTCCAAATCCAATCAGAGAGCATTTGGTTTCTCCCATAACAATCCTGCATTTATTGCCCCATCAGGTACATCTTGCTTGGCTGGCCAGTTATGTAGCTCATGATTAAGGCTGTTGATGAATTTTTTCTCCCAGCAGTCTACATAGCACTTTCCAGCCCTATGACAGGCTCCTAGCTCAGTACCAACTAGGTTTCTCATGTGTCCTGGAACCAACCCATGTACTGTCTTTAGCAGTAGTGACCTTGAAGTTTCCAGTCCTCCCGCCTCCTCCCTCCTGAGTGCTGGGATTACGGGCATATACCATCGCTCCCAGTTTATGTGGTAATAAAGATTGAATTTAGGACTTTGTGCATGCTAGACAAACACAACTGAGCTATATACTAAATACACTAAACTGAGGTTTTGAAAGGCTAAATAACCAGTCCATAATCAAATAACAGTAGGTAGCAGGAAAATGAAGTCTTTTAGTAGACTGAGGTCTCACCACATTCATACCATGAACCATGCAGTGTGCTGGGTGTCACCCCCAAATAGTCACTTCCCTGAAGGAACCCACTTTCTGGTAGGAGAGAAAAGCATGATCAAGCAGGTTGGGCTTGAGGAGGGCAGAAGCTCACGGGTAATAGTCAGATTTGGTTTTGAGTGAAAGGATTTAAAAAAAAAATGATCAAAAAGAAGAAGTCTTAATACTCAAATTGAAGCATAAGATGTGGTATTTTTTTTTTCTAGATGGCAAGATTTTGTAGGCAGCTTTGTTGAAAGCATGAGGGTGATGAGTTGACCTTAATGATTTCCAACCAGGAAATTCTGGGATCCATTTTGGGGCACATGGCACTTTTCTCACATCTTTGTGTATTCTTTTTTTTTAATATATATTTATTGTCCATAATGAGTTGCATTATTTAGTGGGCAAACAATGAGTTGTTATCCCCAATTCCCCAATGCCCTCCCCATCCCCAATCAGCTGGATATCCTCCTCCGTGGGTCGTCATCTTTGTGTATTCTTATTTGCCCTTTAGCATTTAAGCACAGTTTGACTTTGCAGACATCCTGCCCCACAGTCTTTTTCGTATCCCATAAAAAGGGGCGATTGTTTTTTTGAAACTATGTGAACACTTGATGTGAGACAAGCAAACCTTTCAGAACCGAGGAGTCTGGGTTTCATTGAATAAGAGGCAATTTCTTTGGTTCAAGTCAACGGAAATGGAAAGCTCTATTTATTTTCGTAGGTGCTGTTGATATTTAAGCAGATGCATTCCTTGACACAGGATGTCAAAAGCATGATAGAAGGCATTGTAGCCAAACATAGCTTGGAGTGAACCCTAAACTGTAGGCTCTGGGGCCATTATTCTGTTGCCATACCCTTTCTCCCACCTTCCTCAATTCTTGAGTTACCCACCCTCAGTATTCAACTATTGGGATCAACGTTGTGGAATTCAAGCAAGTGCCTTTAACCACTAATCCAGCCCTCATGGAATTCATAAGGTTTCCTATTGATTTTATTTTTGTAGTACTTCTGTGGTACTGCACACAAGTGGTAGTTGTCACTTTCTCTCTCTCTCTTTCTCTCTCTCTCTCTCCCCCCCCCCCTATTTTAAAAATATTTTTAGCCGGGTGTGGTGGCGCACTCCTTTAATCCCAGCACTCGGGAGGCAGAGGTAGGAGGATCACCGTGAGTTCGAGGCCACCCTGAGACTACAGAGTGAATTCCAGGTCAGCCTGGGCTAGAGTGAGACCCTACCTCAAAAAACCAAAAAAAAAAAAAAAAAATTTTTTTTTTAATTTGCTGGGCATGATGGCACATGCCTTTAATCCCAGCACTCATGAGGCAGAGATAGGTGGATTGTTGTGAGAGTCCCAGGCCACCCTGGGACTACATAATGAATTTCAGGTCAGCATGGGCTAGGGTGAAACCCTACTTCAAAAAACAAAAAATAAACAACAACAACAAAAATCATGTATTTATTTGCTAGGGGGGAGGGGGAGAGAGAGAGAATGGGTCAAGGTCTTTAGCTGCTGCAAAGGAACTCCAGATGCATGTGCCACATCTGGCTTTACAGTGGATACTGGGAAATCAAACCTGGGTCATTAGGCTTTGCAGGCAAGTGCCTTAACTGCTGAGCAATCTCTCCAGCCCCTCTCCCCCTTTTTTGAGGTATTGTTTCACTCTAGCCCAGGCTGACCTGGAATTCACTCTGTAGTCCCAGGCTGGCCTCAAACTTACATCAATCTTCCTACCTCTGCCTCCTGAGTGCTATGATTAAAGGCATGCACCACCACGCCTGGCCTCTCTTTTTGTTTTTTGAGGCAGGGTCTCACTCTAGCCCAGGCTATCCTTGAACATACCTCAGCCTCAGGAATACTGAGATTCCAGGCATGAATCCCCATGCCCGGCTAAAGGCCCTCTTTCAGTTTGGTTTTTCCTCTAAGGTGAGCACTGAAAGTGGCAGTTGGTCATCGGCTCTTCCTCACCAAGCCCCACATGTCTCTTTTCCTCAAGACCACTTGCCTCCATCTGGGTGTCTCCAGTGGGAGTTCTTTCTCTGCCTTTTAGCACACATGCCATGCCTTGTGTGCTTGCTTTCCCAATCCAGATGAGGCCTGGAGATTGGGAAGTCATGACAGTTGGCTTTAGGGTATGCTGTGTTTTTTCTTTGCTTTGAGATATACCATGTCATTGGGTGAGTTTGCCGATCAGGGATGGCAGACTTTTTATTGTGAAGAACTAGACTTTGTTAGGTACAAATGGTCAGGCTTCTCATCATCTCTCTTCTTCCTCTAACCCTGTAAAAATAAATGGATCACTTCTACCTTACTGGTTGTTTGCTCAGGTTGTGGGTTAGGTATCACCTGCTATCCATAGTTTCTCACCTTACAGTCTAGACTTTTGTCACTCAGAATGTGATCTGTGAGCAGCAGTATGGGTACCACCTAGGAACTTATCAGAAACAGAACGCCATTTCCACTCTGGAATGCAGAATCTGAGCTTGCATTTTAGCCCAGATTCCCCTGTAAGTCACATGCATGATATACTTTGAAAGGCATTGACCTTTGAAAGATCATATAGAGGTAGGAGGATCACCATGAATTTGAGGCCAGCCTGGAGCTAGAGTGAGTTCCAGCCTGAGCTAGAATGAGACTCTGCCTTGGAAACAGATAAATATACAAATAAAAGACCATATGTACTGGTGATGCTTAACTTTATTTTTTAGTCTCCTTCCTCTCTCCACGAAATCAGCTTATATCAAAGGAAACACCTACTTTACGATTTCATAGTTCTCACAGGTACAATCTAAGAATCCAGCATGTAATGTATTCAGAAGTACTTAACACATATGAAATAAATAGTAGCTGCTGTTACTGTTTTGAGTGCTAGGCCCTAGGATGCCATCTCTGCCCTCAGGCATGTTTGAAGGGGTGTCAAGAGGGCCACAAGATATGAAGAAACGGATATACAAGTACGACCAATCAATTGGCTGGAGTTCTTTCATGGTTAGGAGTCAGCCTGGTGACACAGGTCTGCAACCCTAGCTACTAGGGAAGCTGAAGCAGGAGGATCAAAAGTTCAAGGTCTGCCTAGGCTACAGTGAGTTCAAGACCAGCCTGGGCAGCTAAGTGGGTAAAAAGTAAAAAGAGGTCTGGGGATATAACTTAATGATTGAGTGCTTGTGCAAGCACAGGCCCTAGGTTCAATCCCCAGTACTACAAAAAGAAATCAAGTTGTGGGTGTGCAAGAAGCAGCTCTTCAAGTGCTGGTCTTTCTGTCCCTCAGTATTGACAGTGGTAGCAGGCATTCAGAGTAGTGTTACTTGGCACACACTAGTGTTACAGCACTTCAGCACTTATGCAGGCCTCGGGTATCAGGACCCTTGGTGTTTAGTTCTTGTGTAGGCCTAGGAAGTTGGGATGCCTCAGCCCTGAAAAGCAGAGTAGGGTCTCACTCTAGCCAGGCTGACCTGGAATTCACTATGTAGTTTCAGGCTGGTTTGAACTCACGGCGATCCTCCTACCTCTGCCTCCCAAGTGCTGGGATCAAAGGTGTGTGCCACCACAACCCGCTTGTTTCAGCTCTTAACACCAACCAATGTTGCAGCTTTTGGGCTACAGTGTCTGAGGATGTTGGTTCTAAAGATGTGACAGACAGCTCTCTGGAACTCTTCCAGCGTCCAAGGCTTGCAGTTTCTCTCTGGCTCTTCTTCCTCAGCTCTTCTTCCACCACCCTTCTTCCTGCACTTGAGCTGTGCAGCTGCTTCTTCAGCTGTCAGGAAGCCAGCTGCCTTGCTGCTTTTGCAGCTTAGCCTGCAGGCTGCTCAGCTGTTGCTCCCAGTGCCCCTCTGAGGCCTCTGCGGCAGCTGCCAATCTACTGCCAGCTCACTCAGGATGTGATCTGTGAGCAGCAGTGTGGGTACCACCTAACTGTAGGCAAGTTTTGTGTGTTCGAGGCCATCCTGAGCTACTGAGTGAGGTGCAGGTCAACCTAGGCTAGAGTAAGACCCTGCCTGAAAAAAAAAAAAAAAAAAGAAAAGCTGGGCCTGGTGGTGCACGCCTTTAATCCCAGCATTTGGGAGGCAGAGGTAGGAGGATTGCTGTGAGTTCAAGGTCACCCTGAGACTACATAGTGAATTCCAGGTCAGCCTGGACTAGAGCGAGACCCTACCTCGAAAAACCAAAAAAAAAAAAAAAAAAAAAAAAAAAAAAAAAAAAAAAAAAAAAAAAGAGAAAAAAGAAAGAAAGAAAGGAAAAGAAAAAGAAATTGTTATCACAAACAGCGCTTTAACAGATAACAGTGCCACCTGAAGATTATTTTTCCTGTGGCCAGGACCTTCCATAGGCCACAAGGTGGCAGCATTACCACAGTTTTCCTGCCGCTGCCGCCTGGACCTCCCAGCGTCTTCTGGGGCCAATGCTGCCATCAGAGGTTCCTTAAAGTGAAGTTCTTGCATTCTGGCCCTCTGTGTCCATGCGATTTCCCTTTAGAATTTTTCTGCTTGTTGCTCCTTCTCCACCCTTCTCTTCTAGAATATTACTTGGCATGGGGGATGGTGGGGAGGGGACTACTGCCCCTTATTTCTGGGCTGGCCACTCTCCTGGACTCAGCATAAGTCCTGTGCTTGACTGATTTCTTCTGGTATTTCTCCAGTCACTGGTCAATTTCTTCTCCAAGTCCGAAGGATGTTCAGTCTCTTTTCCCACTTATTCCCTCTAGATTCTTGACTTAAGCACACAGGCTGTTCCTATGAGCCACTCATGGCACAGTGGCAGAATCATGGGCTTTGGGAATTAGACATGTCTAGGTTCTGTCCCAGCCCTAATGCTTTCCCAGTGGTGTTCATTGGAAAGCAACCTGTTTTTTCCAAATTTCAGTACAGTGCAGGGCTGTGAGCAAGCCTGGGGGTGGAGCTGGAGAGATGGCTAAGTGGATAAAGCTCTTGCCCACATAAGCACGAGTGCCTGAGTTCAGATTCCCAACACACACGTAGATGCCAGGTGGGCATGGCAGCCTACCTATAACCCCAAGCACTCGTTAAGGGGAGAAAGGGGACCCCGGGGGCAAGCTGGCTCGCTAGAGTAGCTGAATTGGCAAGCCCTGAGTTCACCTGAGATCCCATGTCTCAGTAAATTAAGTGGAGAGTGATGAAGGATGTTACCTGAAGTCAACCTCCACATGTACGTACACACATGTGCGTGACACCCACACACGTGTGCCCACAGGCATACATACATAAATACATACCACGTACATACATGGAATAAAGAAAGAGAGTAGCCCTCCAATCATACAGGCCTGGCTTGGGGTTCTGGCTCAGCCATTTGCCAAGGAGTAGAGTTGGGGCATTTCCTTATTCCCTCAACAGTTGTGAAGTGCCTGCTCTGTGCCAGCAACTCTAGTGAATGCTGGGTATGTATTTGTGAGCGTAACAGATACTAGCTCTGACATTGGAACAGTGTCTCTCAATGGCCAGGAACAAGCAAGGAGTTGCCCATGCTGGGGTTGCAGAGGGCTCTGCTGCAGAGATAATGCCCAGGAGAGACTTGAAGGAAAGGAAGGAATCAGCTCTGGAAAGGTGTGGGGAAATGTTGTAGGCTGAGAGAACAGCATGTGGAGTGGGGAAGAAAGAGGAACAGAAAGGATGTCATTATGCAGGGACCATTAGTGAGCTCTGTGGCTGGGATACAGGATATAGATGAATTTGGGGAAGTAACTTTAGCTATTTTCTCTGCTATATTGGGTTAGTGACCGAATATATCTTGATTATGAAATAGATTAGGAAGTATTTCTAGTCTCAGTGAGAAGTACATTTTATGTTGTGATCCAGTATACATAAATAAATACACATGAATATGAGTGAAGCAGAAGTTTCCCAAAGCAAAATGACTTTATGGTATGTTCTGCAGGTTTTCCTACTCAATTCCAATTTTGTTCCCTTTTTGAAATGCTGGTCTTAACCTTCTAAATTGGTGTCATGAGTTATCACCCATTGAGATGAAGGGCCTAAGCTTTTATCACTCACTATAGCTCACATACGGTACACATCCAAGAGCTTGATTGCTGTGTTATCTCTTACTGTTCTTCTACCTTTCGCCTTATGGAATCCTTAGGGGGAGTAATACACATAGCATGGGATGCTACTGGCCCTGGCCATGGTAGGTTTGCTTTCTTCCTCCTGTTGCCAGGTGGCACATGTGAGGTACCAGAAGCCTGTTAGCATCCCATGTGGTCAGTCTTCTCCTGTCATCCAGGCTGAGCAGGGCCTGTGCTGGCTCCTCCTGCTTGGCTCTCAGTGCCTGTGGCCTGTTAATGGAGCCCTTTCACTGAGATCTCTGTTCCCTCTCACTTGGAGAAGGGGGAGATAAGGGAGAGGAGGGGCTCAGGAATCCAGACTACCTTTTAAAAAAGGCCAATTGTTTTGCCTGCTGTAAAGCAGTGGGTAGAATCTCAAGTGTAGAGGAGACAGAAATCTGTAAGAAGGGCAGGGACCCTGCAGAGGGATGGGATCCTGGACTCCCTTGTCTTTGTCTTTCTGTTGCAGAGAATACCTAGTACTTTGGCCACAGAGGTTTTTTGCTCTGTGTTTTTTACAGAGACATGTAAAACTCTGGAGGAGAATTGTTAGGAAGGAACATTTTGAAAGACTGTTCTCAAGAGTTTCCCTGGCAGCACTGTTCATGATAGAAAAAAGTAGAAACAATCAAGTAAAGATGAAAAAAGATCAATAATCTGCATTCATCAGCAGAGGATGGTCTTGCCAGGTGGGGCAAGAAAACAGGACAGGAATGTGCATAGTGTGACTCCAATGATCCAACACAGGATTAACCCCCACATCAAAAATGTGGCTATTGAGGGGCTGGAGAGATGGCTCAGGGGTTAAGGCACTTGCCTCCAGTGCCTAAGGCCCCCGGTTCAATTCCCCAGGACCCACATACATAAAGCCAGACCCACAAGGTGGTGGCCCTGGTGCTTGCGCTCTCTCTCTCTCTCTCTCTCTCTCTCTCTCTCTCTCTCTCTCTCTCTGTATCTCTCTGCTTGAAAATGAATAAATAAAATATTTTAAAAAATAAAAAAAATGTGGCTATTGAGACAGAGGTAGGAGGATCACTGTGAGTTTGAGTCCATTTTGGGACTACAGCATGAATTCCAGGTCAGCCTGAGCTAGAGTGAACCCTACCTCGAAAACCAAAAAAAAAAAAAAAAAAAAAAAA
>PVHP010014914.1:0-38334 GCA_004024765.1 Zapus hudsonius
AAAAAAAAACCCTATGATAATGGAGACAGAACATTGAACAGGATAGATTTCCATGTGAGGAAAGACATAGATTGGTTAGTAATGCTTGCCTTTTTCTTTGGTTTATTTCTGTAGTGGGAGAGAAATTCCTGCGTTTAATTTCACCATCCATGAAATCCACTGTCAGAGGAACATTAGCATGTGCCCTATCTGCAAGGAGCCACTTCCCAAGTCAGACATGGAGATCCACATGGCTGCAGAGCACTGTCAGGTGAACTGCGATTCTGGGACTGTTCGTGAATGTGCCCCACTTGCGATTCTAGAATAACATGGGAGCAGGTTGTCCAGGTTCTTAATGATGCCCATTTCTTACCCCAGGTGACCTGCAAATGCAACAAGAAGTTGGAGAAGGGGCAGTTAAAGAAGCACCAGGTTAGTCCTTGCTCTGTGAGAGGAAGCGGCTGCTGTGGGACCGGCCCATGGAAATTCCCACTCACAGGCATAGTTGTTCTAATGCTGTTTGCTCCATTGTGCTCACTATTTGGCCTCAGTTTTCCCTTTGGATCTGAGTCTATCGTTTTTGCTGGAGTCTAGCTATTGTTAGCCTTCCTGGAGAGCAGGAAACAAGCCCAGGGTAGCCAGGATGGAATAAGCTCTTCAGTGTACAGCCTGCCTTGTAGCATGGATTTTTTTTTTTTTTTGAGGTAGGATCTCACTCTAGTTCAGGCCGACCTGGAATTCACTGTGTAGTCTCAGGCTGGCCTTGAACTCAGTGTACCTCTGCTTCCTGAGTGTTGGGATTTAAAAAAAAATTATTTATTTGTAGGCAGAGAGAAACAGAGACAGAGAGAGAATGGGCACACCAAGGCCTCTATCCACTGCAAACTCCAGATGTATGACCACTTTGTGCATCTGGCTTCACGTGGGTACTGGGGAATTGAACCTGGGCCATTAGGCAAGTGCCTTAACCACTGAGCCATCTCTCCAGCCCTGGCATTCTTAATTTCCTTTAGTTTCTTTCTTTTTTTCACTTATTTATTTGAGAGAGAGTAAGAGAGAGAGATAAGACAGAGAGAGAATGGGTGTACCAGAGCCTCCAGCCACTGAAACAAACTCCAGATACATGTGCCACCTTGTATATCTGGCTTTATGTGGGTATTGGGGGATTGAACTCAAGTCCCTCTGCTTTGTAGGCAAGCGCCTTACCACTGAACCATCTCTCCAGCCCTTTTGTTTGTGTTTTGAGTTAGGGTCTCACTCTAGCCCAAGCTGATGGCTGACTGGAATTCACTATGTAGTTTCAAGGTGACCTCAAACTCACAGAGATCCTTCTACTTCTGCCTCCCTAGTGCTGGGATTAAAGGCATGTGCCACCATGCCCAGCAATTTCTTTTACTTCTTAGGGTAGTAGGGACCAATCCCAGGGCCTCATGCTACTCACTTGCTCTACCACTGAGTCCATCAGCGTATTTTTCTCAACATTTATTGTTCGTTTTACTAGGCCTCATTGGCCTAGGGAGCATAATTACAGTCACAGTAACAGTGGTATTTTTCTGGCTGTAGCATCTGCCCGCTTTGTGAGGCAACCTCTAACTTTTCTATTTTTGGGAGTCTCACAGTGATATAAAAGTTACTATAAAAGTAGAGATCCAGGATGTTCCCTACCTCACATTCTGATAAGCTAGACAGTTTAGGCAGAGATTTACCATCTAGAATGTTCCTTTTTTTTCTGACTTCCTTTAGCACTTTTTACTTTGTTTGCTCTTCTAGTAAGCTACTAGCACTTTATAGATTTGTTAACACAGTAATTTTATAGTATATACCAATAATTATTTGTTCTTTTGCTACTAACTTAAATCAATGGCATTTTAAAAAAAATATTTATTCATTTTCGAGCAGAGAGAGAGAGAGAGAGAGAGAGAGAGAGAGAGAGAGAGAGAATGAGAACCAGGGCCACCACTTTGTGGGTCTGGCGTATGTGGGTCCTGGGGATTTGAACCCAGGGCCTTAGGCACTGGAGGCAAGTGCCTTAACCGCTGAGCCATCTCTCCAGCCAATCAATGGCGTTTTACAGTGAAAACTTAAAAATATTTCTGTGACTACTAGCTTAGGACCCCTCCCAATTTAGGAACTTTTCTGCTTTGCTTTCACTTTCTTTTCTGATAAATTCTTTTTTTTTTTTTTTTTTTTTGGTTTTTCGAGGTAGGGTCTCACTCTAGTTCAGGCCGACCTGGAATTCACTGTGGAGTCTCAGGGTGATCTTGAGCTCATGGTGATCCTCCTACCTCTGCCTCCTGAGTTCTGGGATTAAAGGCATGTGCCACCATGCCCTGCCCAGCTACTCTTAAAGTTGAGACAGGAGAATGTCAAGTTTGAGGCCTGCCTGGGCTACAGGAGTGTCCAAGCCCAGCCTGGGCAATTTTATGGCCCTGTTTTAAAAAACTAAAAGGCAAAAAATAAACAAACAAATAAAAAGCCCTGTCTTCGCCTTTTTTTTTTTTTTTTTAAGGCAGGGTCTCATGGATCCCAGGCTTGCTTACTATGTAGCTGAGGATGACCTTGAACTTCTGATCCTCCTGTCTCCACATGTGGAGTGCTAGGAGTCTATGGTTAATGCCATGCTGGGGTGGTAAGCGAGCACTACCAACTAAACCTGTCCCTGCCTCCATCTTCCCTTTTCTTCAGTGTTTTAGGCCCCATCTCAAGGATTCTTTCTCTCTCCTCTCTCTCTTCTTACGAATAAATAAACAAAATATTAGAAAATATCTCACAGATCTACAAATAATGCTTAAAATGTTTGGAGTTGAGTTGGAGAGATGGCTTTGGTGGTTAAGGCGCTTGGCTGCAAAGCCTAAGGACCTGGGTTTGACTCCCCAGGACCCATGTGAAGCCAGATGCACAGGGTGGCACATGCATCTGGAGTTTGTTTGGTGCGCCCATTCTCTGTATGTTTGGCTCTTTCTGTCTCTTGCATAAAAGAAATTTAAAAATGTTTAGCGTAGAAGTTGAAATAGAACTTGATTTTTTTTTTGTTTGTTTGTTTGTTTGGTTTTCGAGGTAGGGTCTCACTGTAGCTCAGGCTGACCTGGAATTCACTATGTGGTCTCAGGGTGGCCTTGAACTCACGGCAATCCTCCTACCTCTGTCTCCCGAGTGCTGGGATTAAAGGCATGCACCACCACACCCGGCTAGAACTTGATTTTATCTTTTTTTTTTTTTTTTTTTTGGTGGAGGATATGGGCAACGATATCTTTTGGTTTTTTTACAAGGAAGGGTCTCACTGGGACTACACTCAAGCCCAGGCTGACTTTGAACCACTCAGTTCCAGGCTGGCCTCGAACTCACAGCAATCCTCCTACCTCTGCTTCCCAAATGCTGGGATTAAAGGCATGTACCTCTACACATGGCCCCACCATCATTCTTTGTTTTGTTTTATATATATATTTTATAAAGTCACAGGTTTGGGAGGATCCTTTTTCTTTTTTTTTTTTTTTAATATTTTATTTATTCATTTTCAAGCAGAGAGATACAGAGAAAGAGAGAGAGAGAGAACCAAGGCCACCACCCTGGTTTATGTGGGTCCTGGGGAATTGAACCAGGGGCCCTAGGCACTGGAGGCAAGTGCCTTAACCGCTGAGCCATCTCTCCAGCCCTTGTTTTATATTTTATTTATTTTATAAGCAAAAAGAGAAGAGAGACAGATAGAGAGAATGGGTTTGCCAGGGCATATAGCCCCTGCAAACAAACTCCAGATGCATGTGTTGGTTTATGTAAGTGCTGGGGAATTGAACCTCAGTTGTTAGGCTTTGCAGGCAAGCGCCTTAACTGTTGAGCAATCTCTCCAGCCCCACACTCGTTTATTTATTTCATGTTTATTTACTTTTTTTTTTTTGAGGCAAGGTCTCCCTCTAGCTTAGGCTGAGCTAGGTCAGCCTGAACTAGAGAGAGATCCTACCTTGAATCCCCTCCCCCCAAAAATTTAAATAGATGAAACTAATGCTAAACAGAAACATGAAGGTTAGAAAAATATTTCTAAAGTACATTCTCTTCCTTATTACTAACTACCTAAGACTAAATGGGAATAGTAAGGTATACCTTAAAAAATAAATAAAAGCCAGGCGCATACCTTTAATCCCAGCACTCGGGAGGCAGGGGTAGGAGGATCACCATGAGTTCAAGGCCACCCTGAGACTACAGAGTGAATTCCAGGTCAGCCTGGGCTAGAGTGAGACCCTAGCTCGAAAAACCAAAAAATAAATAAATAAATAAATAAATAAACAAACAAATAAAAATAAGCCTGGCATAGTGGTGCACACCTTTAATCTCAGCACTGGGGAGGCAGAGGTAGGAAGAATTTGAGTTTGAGGTCAGCCTGAGACTATATAGTGAATTCCAGGTCAGCCTAGGCTTGAGCAAAACCCTACCTTGAAAAAAATAAAAAAAATTAGTTATATTTGTGTGTGTGGTATGCATGTGGGGGGTGGTCAGTGATGGATAATAAACTGCAGTTGGCTTTTACATGGATGCTTGGGATCTGACTCAGGTCCTTATGTTTGTGCAGCAATATCGTTAACTGAGCCCCAGCCCCAGACTTTTCTTTCTTTCTTTTTTTAAAAATTTATTTCAAAGAGCATTGGGCACACCAGGGCCTCATGCCACTTCAAATGAACTCCAGATGTATGTATATTTGTATGTATATATGTATATATGTATGTATACCATTTTGTATATTTGGCTTTATGTGGGTACTGGGAATTGAACCTGGGCCAGCAGGCTTTACAAGCAAGCAAGTGCCTTTAACCACTGATCCATCTCCCTAATCTCTGACTTTTGACAAAATATCTGAATTTGTTACTTGATTTTGAGCTCTGGCTAGTTTTGGTTATATGTACACAAAATGATGTGATAGGTGACATTGCTTAGTCAATTCCTTCTAGGAATTTTCCTTTTGTAGATTCTGTGGAAGAAACAATAGAGAAGCGATAGCTCTTTTATTTTTTTGAGGCAGGCTGACATGGAACTCACCCTATAGCTTCAGGCTGGCCTCAGACTATGGGGATTCTCCTGAGATGAAAGGCATGTGACTCCTCTAGCTATAGCTCTTAATCCTTAAAAGGTATAGCGGGCAAAGTTAGGGTAGAAAGCTGAAGTAGATACTTTTCCCTTGCTTGCCCTGTATTAAAAGCATGTGTGTGATGGCTGCCTCTCTGCGTTGCAGGAGACTGAGTGCCCTCTACGGCCTGCTGTCTGCCAGCACTGTGATTTGGAACTTTCTCTTCTCAAACTGAAGGAACACGAAGATTACTGTGGTGCCCGGACAGAGCTATGTGGCAACTGTGGGCGCAATGTGCTTGTGAAAGATCTGAAGACTCACCCTGAAGTTTGTGGGAGATGGGAGGAGGAAAAGAGAAACGAGGCTGCCATCCCCCCTAATGCATATGGTGAACCTTGGGGTCAAGATGGAATCTGGATTGCATCCCAACTCCTCAGACAGATCGAAGCTCTTGACCCACCCATGAGGGTACCCCAAAGGCCCCTGAGGGCATTTGAATCAGGCCCGATCCACAATAGGACTACTAACCAAAGGAATATGACAACCCATTTTCCAATCCAGAATAATCTATGTGAGTTGTTCTTGGGATTAGGAAAGGGACAAATGGGGAGGAGGACTTTGGGACCAAGTCGATGGATTAGACAGCTGGCAGTAGCTGGTGACCTCCTGCTCCTGTAGGACGGGAATGGCCAGACCCCTTTGCTGTCCATCGGGTAGAATGATGGCATCATTTGTAATAGCTCACATGGGGCCATGTGTTACACAGGCATTTGCAGTGATTTCACCGATTTGAGGCCCTAGACTTTAAACTCTGCTATAAAGCAGAAAATATGTGTAAAATGTTTAGTATGGTGCCTGTCTCAGTATTATTGCTACTTAATAATACACTTATGATAATAATGTCTCACAGCAGACTTCTAGTTAAGCCTATGAGAGCAGAGGGTCAAGGGTATAATGGAGTTGAAAGGTGTCTGCTGATCTTGAGAATGTCTAGGTATGGGTTTATGTTGATAGGTAGCAATGCCTAATGTGTCTTGAGTGTTGATGTTTTTTTCTTTCCAGTTGAAGAACAAGAAAGGCAGGAAAGGAATAGAAGCAGACAGCCTGCAAAAGCTAGTGGTGAAGATACTGCAAACTTGGACTTCATGTTGGCCCTAAGTCTGCAAAATGAGGGCCAGGCATCTAGTATGGCAGAACAGGACTTCTGGAGGGCTGTGTGTGAGGCAGATCTGTCTCATGGTGACCCCGCTCCTCTGAGTGACATACAGGGTAGGCATGTTTATTTCCCATTAGCTTCTCCACAGTTTTTGTCAGTCTTGCATTCTATAGTGTGAGAAATGGGAATATTTTATTGAGATGGAATTTACCTAATTCTTTTGTTTTTGATTTATTTTTTCTGAGGATAGGGTCTCACTCTAGCCCAGGCTGACCTGGAATTGACTATGTAGTCTCAGGCTGGCCTTGAGCTCACAGCAGTTCTACTTCTGCCTCCCGAGTGCTGGGATTAAAGGTGTACACCACCACGGATTCTGGGCTCTTTGATACTTTTTTTTTCAGTTGTTTGTGTGTTTTCTTTTCTTTTTTTTTTTTAAATAATTTATTGTCCATAATGAGTTACAACATTTTATAGTTTATTTTTATTTTTATTTTTATTTTTTAAATAATTTATTGTCCATAATGAGTTACAACATTTTTTTTTTAATATTTATTTATTTGAGAGAGAGAGAGAGACAGAGAGAGACAGAGAGAATGGGCATGACAGGGCCTTCAGCCACTGCAAATGAACTCCAGACACATGCGCCCTCTTGTGCATCTGGCTTAACATGGGCACTGGGGAATCGAACTCAGGTCCTTATGCATTGCAGGCAAACGCCTTAACTGCTAAGCCATCTCTTCAGCCCACTTTGATACTTTTAATTCATTGTACTTGTTTCTCTTTTGGTTTTTCAAGGTAGGGTCTCACTCTAGCCCAGGCTGACCTGGAATTCACTATGTCTTCTCAGGGTGGCCTTGAACTCATGGTGATCCTCCTACCTCTGCCTCCCGAGTGCTGGAATTAAAGGCATGCGCCACCACGCTTGGCATGTACCTGTTTCTTTTTCTTAAAAAAAAGTGCTCTGTTACAGACCTTTCAAACTCTGAACATCATTTTTTTTTTTTTTTGTGAGATTCTTTGCTCAACTAGTTTGGGATTTATATTTCCTTTTTTAAATTTAAATATTTATTTATTTAAGAGAGAGAGAGAAAGAATGGGCACACCAGGACCTCTAGCCACTGCACATGAACTCCAGGCGCGTGTGCTATCTTGTGTATCTGGCTTTATGTGGATACTAGGGAATCAAACCCGGATCTTTTTATTTATTTATTTATATTTTATTTTATTTTTTATTGTCCATAATGAGTTACATCATTTAGTGGGCCAACAATGAGTTGTTATCCCCAATGCCCCCCTCCCCCTCCCCAATCATCTGGATCTCCTCCTCCGTGGGCCGTCTGGATCAGTCCTTGTGGCAGGGGACCATGGATAGCCTAGTATTCAGCCTGGTTCTCCTGGCCTAAGTGTGTTGTTACTGAGGGGTGCCATACTTCTGGATAGTCTCCCCCACCACGGCTCTCACAATCTTTTCCTCCCCTCTTCCGCTTAGTTCCCTGAGTCGTGGTGGGTGGGTATTAAGGCTGCTTTAATGTTGTGAGCTTAGGGGTTTTTGTGTCGAAAATCATTGGTTTCTGTCTCACTGGCTTATCCTGTGTTGATTGAATGGCTGTGGCTGTGGGTCCCTTGTTCATCCCATCATTCTCTGCAGGGTTCTATTTGGAGCCTCCACGATATGACTGGTGGCTTATCTCTTGCTAGGATCTCAGCTATCTGCCTGCGGTCAGTTGGTAGGGTTAGATGGGCCACAGCTCTCTCACTGCATCCTGAAAAATACAAAAACAATCTCCATCGGAGAGTGAGATCAGTATAGGTTAACAAATATACACAATTCTGGATTACCTAGATTCTATTTTTAGTAGCCTCCCCATCAATCGCTCCCATAAGTGCATCTTTTCTTGGGAGCCCAAGAGTACGGGATCTGGTGCAAACCCGGATCTTTAGGCTTTGCAGGTAAACACCTTAACTGCCAAACCATCTCTCCAGCCTGGGATTTATATTTTCTGTCCTTTCAAGGTTGTCCGAAGATTTCAACATATTTAACTTAATAAACACTAAACTTATAAGTCTTATCATGCTGCTTCTAATAAATATAATAGCCGTAGAATTCTGATCCTGGGGTCTAGAGAGGTGGCTCAGTGGCTAATGGCACTTATCTATAAAGCCTGATGGCCTGGGTTCAACTCCCCAGTTTATTTGCAGTGGCAGCAGGTCCTGTGTGCCCATATTCACTCCTCCCTCTTTTTCTGTTAGTCTCAAATATATAAACAAATATTTTTTAAAAAAATAATTCTGACCAGGCATGGTGACGTATATCTTTAATCCCAGCACTAGGGAGGCAGAGATAGGAGGATTGCTGTGAGTTCAAGGCCATCCTGGGAATACAGAATGAGTTCCAGGTCAGCCTGGGCTAGAGTGAGACTATACCTTGAAAGCAAAATAATAAAAGAATTCTGATCCTTCTGGCTTACTGGAGACTTTTCTCTCTTCCACTCAGAGCCAAACATAGTTAGGCCAGTTTATTGGAAATTCTGGACTCGATCAAACTGACCAATGACCAGCCTTTCATTGTTCACCTTCCCTTTTGTCATCAGCCTCACGGAAGGTGTTGTGTTTGGGAATCTTCGATTTAAAATGCATTTTATTCACCCAAGTTGTCTTTTTGTGGTCCTGGGGTGGGTGTTGTTGTCAAATGTAGAGCCTCATGCATGTTAGGCAGGCATCCTACCAAGTGAACTGTATCTCTAGTCCCTGAAGAGGCAGGGAGAGAGAGGGAAGGAGAATGGGTGCATCAGGGCCTCTAGCAGACAGACTTCCAGTGCATGGGCTGCTTGGTGCATTTAGTTTACATAGGTACTAGGGAATTGAGCCAGAGTCTTTAGGCTTTGCAGGCAAGTGCCTTGACCACTGAGCCATCTCCCCGGCCCAGTCTTCACTTCTGTGTAAAATGCCAAAAGCATTGAAATTCAATTGTTGGTTCACGTTGATTCTAACCATGTGGACTAATACCAGGTGCAGCTGAAGAGACAATGCTGCCTTGTGAATTTTGTGAGGAGCTCTACCCAGAAGAACTATTGATCGACCATCAGGTATGTTGAGAATTACCTGGGGCTTCAAGTAGGAATGTGAGCAGGCCACGGGTAGTGTTAGAAACCGCATGAGTCAGACTTTGAATACAATGCCTGTGGTAGGAGTGGCAACTTCGTTTCTTTTTCCATAGTGGGGACTGATCTGGAACTCTTTCTTTTTTTTTTTTTTTGGTTTTTCAAGGTAGGGTCTCCCTCTAGCCCAGGCTGACCTGGAATTCACTATGTCTCAGGGTGGCCTAGAACTCACAGCAATCCTCCTACCTCTGCCTCCCGAGTGCTGGGATTAAAGGCGTGCGCCACCACGCCCGGCTCTGGAACTCTTTCTTGAATGCCTGGATTCAAATGTTCTTTCTTTTTCTCAGCTTCCCAGGTAGTTGTGCCAGTTAGAAGGAATCATTTTCTCCCTCAGCACTCCCTGGGTCTGTATTTGGTTTGGCCTAGTCCAGAATTTTCAACACCATTTAGTCCCAGCGCTGTGGGTGATGGGACATACCTTTCTGTCATTAATGGAATAATACACTTTAATACTTTTTTTTTTTGGGTTTGGTTTTTCAAGGTAGGGACTGACCTGAAACCTGGAATTCACCATATAATCTCAGGAGGCTTGTGCTACCATGCCCGGCTCATAATATACTTTTTAAAAAATATTTTTATTTGCAAGCAGAGAGAGAGAGAGAGAGAGAGAGAGAGAGAGAGAGAGAGAGTATATACACACCAGGGCCTCTCGACATTGCAAACAAACTACAAATGCGTGTGCTACTTTGCACATCTGGCTAACGTGGGCACTAGGGAATTGAACCTAGGTCGTCAGGCCGTACAAGCTAGTCGTCTCTGCAGCTCAATGATACATTTTTTGAATATATCTAGTGTTTGCATGGGAGCAGTGAAAGTCCATTAACAATAATAAAGACTATTTGGGACCTGACTGTGGGAGAGCATAGCTGTAATCCCAGCATCTAGGAGGAGGCAGGCAGATTGCCAGGAGTCTAAGGCCAGCCTTGGCTACCTAGTGAATTTAGAACAGTCTAGGGCCAGGTCTCTACACACTGAGATCTTATCTCAAAAAAAAGAAGAAAAAAGAAAAGATTTGGGTCTTTCTTTTATTGTATGGTAACAGGAAGAACCTTGAATCGTTCAAAATTAATTTAAAAAGAATAATCAGGGAGAGATGGCTTGGTGGTTAAAGGCACTTACTTACGAAGCCTGTTGGCCTGCGTTTATTCTCTTAGCATCCAACAAAATGGTACATTCATGGCATGCTTACACCTATTCACTCACACACACACACAAAAAAATTAATTCAAAAAAATAATCAGGGCAAAGAGATGGTTCAGTGGTTAAGGCACTTGCCTGCAAAGTCTAACGATCTGGGTTGGATTCCCCAGTGCCCATGTAAAGCCAGATGCACAAAGCGGTGCATGCATCTGGAGTTTATCTGCAGTGGCTAGAGGCCTTGGTGTGTGCTCTCTTCTTGCAAACAAAATAAAAAATATTTTGAAAGCCGGGCGTGGTGGCGCACGCCTTTAATCCCAGCACTCGAGAGGCAGAGGTAGGAGGATCACCATGAGTTCAAGGCCACTCTGAGACCACATAGTGAATTCCAGGTCAGCCTGGACTAGAGCGAGACCCTACCTCAAAAAACCACAAAAAAAAAAATAAATTAAAGCTGGAGAGGTGGCTCAGTGGTTAAGGTATTTGCCTCCAGAGTCGAGTGACCCAAGTTCAATTCTCCAGCACCCACGTAAACCAGATGTACAGGATAGCCCCTGCATCTGGAGTTTGTTTGCAGTGGCTGGAGGCCCTGGTGTGCTCATACTTACTTTCTCGTTCTCTCTCTATGCTTATAAATAAATAAATATCTTTTAAAAAAGAGAGCCAGGAGTGGTGGTGCATGCCTTTAATCCCAGCACTTGGGAGGCAGAGGTAGGAGGGAGTTTGAGGCAACCCTGAGACTACATAGTGAATTTCAGGTCAGCCTGGGCTAGAGCAAGACCCTACCTTGAAAAACCAAAACAAAAATTTTTTAAACCATCAGTGCTGGAGAGATGGCTTATCGGTTAAGACATTTGCCTGCAAAGCAGAAGGACCTGAATTCAATTCCCCAGTGCCCACATGAAGCCAGATGCAGGTGGTACATATGTCTGAAGTTCCTTTGCAGTGGCTGGAGGCCCCGGTGTGCCCATTCTGTCTTTCTCTCAAATGAAAAAATAAAATAAATCAGTAATAGCAACTTAGAAATGTTTAAAGTAGATATTTGCATTCTCCTGACCCTTTTTTAAGTATTCCTCTATATTAAGTGCAACTAAATATTTTGATTTCATATAAAATTTTTTTGGAAATTGAGTTTTGCCTTAATATCTTATTTTTTTTTTTTTTTACAAAACTTTTGTGTTTTATATGACAGACAAGCTGTAACCCTTCACGTGCCTTACCTTCACTTAATACTGGCAGCTCTGCCATCAGGGGGGTGGAGGATCCTGATGTCATCTTCCAGAACATTCTGCAACAGGCTACAAGTAACCAGTTAGACTCCTTGATGGGCCTGAGCAGTTCACCTTCTGTGGAAGAGAGCATCATCATCCCATGTGAATTCTGTGGGGTACAGCTGGAGGAGGAAGTCCTGTTCCATCATCAGGTGAGTCCCCGGAGGACCCTCTTGTGGGTTTGTAGTTTCCTGAGTCAAGAAGCCACTCAGTCTCTGAAGCATTGCATCCTGACCAGCAGGCGTGGCTTCTGGCCAAGTTGATTTTTAAAACAATATATTTTTATTTGCACCTGTGTGTATGGCTGTGCCAGGGTCTCTTGCCACTGCAAATGAATACCAGATGTTTGTGCCACTTTTTGAATTTTTAATTAAAAATAAGGAACACTTCACGAATTTGTTTGTCACCCTAGTGCAGGGGCCATTCTAATCTCTGCATTGTTCCAATTTTAGTGTATGTGCTGCTGAAGTGAGCGCATGCGTTACTTTTTTTAAAAAAATATTTATTCATTTTCAAGCAGAGAGAGAGAGAGAGAGAGAGAGAGAGAGAGAGAGAGAGAGAGAGAGAGAACACCTTGTGGGTCTGGCCTATGTGGGTCCTGGGGAATTGAACCAGGAGCCTTAGGCACTGGAGGCAAGTGCCTTAACCCCTGAGCCATGTCTGCAGCCCCACATGCATTACTTTTAATGACTGCTTTTCATAGGTGCTAGGGATTTGCCCCTGGACCAGCAGGCTTTTGCAAATGAGCCATGTCCCCAGCCTATGGCCATGTTGTTTTGGAGAGCTCTCTGAGGCAGACAGTACTTTCGGCCTGGAGACTCTGCTTTCTAGGCAGGTGGAACCATCCTGTCACGAGCTTAGGACTCCACTTGAGGCCTTGCCTAGGGGGTTAGGTGAGTAGCTCCCTGGGTGCATCCTGCTTTTGATCAGCAGATTCTTCCCGTTGCTGTGTCATAGAGACCTGGACTGTAGTTCTGGCTTTGCCCTGTGGTTCACTGGATCCTGCTTCCTCCCTCACTGGGGACATGTGTAAATAAGGGAGTTGGACTAGACAGTCCAATCTGGAATCCTAGTCTGTTAGTGGAAAATACATTTTTCCCCAATCATTTTTATGAGGAGCCAGTACCATTTCTTCTGTTGATGTTAGGATGTTGTACATTTCTTTTTTAAAAATATTTTATTTATTCATTTTCAAGCAGAGAGATATACACACAGAGAGCGAGAAAGTGAGAGAGAGAGAGAGAGAGAGAGAGAGAGAGAGAGAGAGAGAGAGAGAGAGAGAGAGAGAGAGAGAGAACCAGGGCCACCACCTTGTGGGTCTGGTTTAATGTGGGTCCTGGGGAATTGAACCCGGGGCCTTAGGCACTAGAGGCAAGTGCCTCAACCTCTGAGCCATCTCTCCAGCCCAGGACGTTGTACATTTCTAAAGGAAGATTCTGCTTTTGGATCCAGAAACAGATAGTTACTATTTGTCTCTTGGGAAAGATGGAAATAAGTGACCACACGAACACACCAGTCAAAACCTGAATAGGGGTTTTTCTGAGCTCCGCAGACCAGTGTCCTTCCAGCTTCACTCCTGCCTGGAGCAGAAGAGGCCGTGCCAGTGCCTCAGTGCTCACGGCATGGCCGCTGCTTCCTGAAGTGAGCCTGTCTTCAAGTCTCTCCATCCAGCCTGCTGCTTCCCCACAATCTCAGTTCTGAGCATTAATTTTGGTTTTTCTTCTTTAGGACCAGTGTGACCAACGCCCAGCTACCGCAAATAACCGCGGGATGGAGGGGATCCCTAGACAGGATTCCCAGGCTCAAGAACCTTCACCAGAGCTGCCCAGGAGGCGTGTCAAACACCAGGGTATCAGCTGGGGCTGGCTTCCCACCCGCATCTCTAGGCTCCACGCACTAGAGGCTCGCTGTGCTCCTACCTTAAACTGAGCAGGACTAAGGAGAAGTGACTTTGGGGACAGCTATGAGACACATTTATAGTCTGCTTTTAGCACATTGTTAGTCTCCTGTGTACTTTGTTTTTGTTATTAGCCTCATGACTGGGCAAACAATTTTCCAAACCCTACAAAGCCAATTAGAAATTATTTTTCATGCCTTTAATCCCAGCACTTGGGAGGCAGAGGTAGAAGGATCCATGTGAGTCCACAGCCACCCTGAGACTACATAGTGAATTCCAGACTCAAGTGAAACCCAACTCGAAAACCCCTCCCCCAAAAAAGAATTTTTTTTTTTAAGTTTGCTTGCACACTCTTGCTGAATAATTCGGAGACCATATTTGAGGACTCAGGTAATGTGTGTGTGAAGTATATCTGATTCTCTCTTGGGGTTATGGATTCCAAAAGCCTTTAGGAATGGGCACTTGTCTTCTGTTTAGAACCTTTTTGCTTCTGCCCTGTATCCAGCACTAATAGCAAGAGTAGACTTCTCCCTTAAGTCATTACCTCTTCTTTTTCCAAGGAGATCTGTCTTCTGGCTACATGGATGACACCAAGCAAGAAACAGCTGAAGGATCTCCCAGCAGAACCATTAATAATGTTACTACCTGTAACCGACTAATAAAATCACCGTCAGGTCCCATATCTGGGTTCCAGCCCAGCCCTCCTCGTGTACTGAAGCTCAACAACTCAGCCAGCCAGGACGTCCGGAGGCAGAATCGGGGCAGCCAGAATGGGCCCGTGCCTAGTGGGCATGCTCCTGTGGTTCACACAGTTCGAAATCTCTATCCAGAAAACCTTGTGCCCTCTTTCCCCCATGGGCCTGCAGGGAGACATGGAGCCGGGTAAGAATTAGTAGCTTGACAGTAGAAGAGAACAGGGCAAAAGTCTGGTCACATGGGTTCAGCCTGGGTAAGACAGGTCCATGGGAAGGGGGGACAGCAGAGCCAGGACCTCATGCACACTACACCCTCATCCTATCAGGAGGAGTTTGAATTTTGCTAATATTGTCACCTGATTTCCAAAACATTTTTTAAAAAAATATTTTAAATATTTTATTTATTCATTTTCAAGCAGAGATAGAGAGAGAGAGCGCACCAGGGCCACCACCTTGTGGGTCTGGCACATGTGGGTCCTGGGGAATTGAACCCATGACCTTAGGCACTGGAGGCAAGTGCCTTAACTGTTGAGCAATCTCTCCAGCCCCCCAAAACATTCTTTAGCTGTCCATAGGGTGTGTGTGTGCGCGCACGCTGGTGCATGGCTGCTTTGTACTGGCACCAACTGTTTTGTTCCCTCTTGAGTGTTTGGGCATCACAGGACCTGGTTTCTAATCCTTTTCTTTCAGTGGAAGGAGTGAAAGTGGCAGGAGCTCCCGGGTCAGCCCTGCAGCTGCCAGCTACCGCAACAGAACTGCGAAGGTAACCCAGGATCCAGCCACAACAGATTGACTCAGACGTGGGTGGGGTTTGTGAAGTCAGAGGCCTTGCTGGGGCCTCACTGTGGCTGAGGGAATGTCCTTTGGCTTTGATGAAGCTTCCGTGGGAACCTTACCTGGGTGGCATTCTGCAGGGCCCTGTCCTTGCCCGGGTCTCACTTCTTTGTGTGATTCTACAGGCAAAATCTCCAAAGCAGCAGGGAGCCGGGGATGCAGAGGAAGAGGAGGAGGAGTAGCAGTGTCTGCCGAGTCCCTTCCATGGGCTCCTACCCTCTAATGCATTGCAGCACTTGCCATGGTGCAGGGCCCACATCTCGGGCTCTTCGGGCAGGGGAGACTTTCTAGATTTCAAGTTTTTCTAGTTTTGGCCATTTTGTGTCTGAGATTGTGTTTGTGGGAGCTTGGGTTTGAGGGAGGGCTAGCAGGGAGGCTGGTGAAGACATGTTTTAGTCTTAGCTGCCACTGCTGGGGAGCAGTTAAGGTAGGAGTTACGGCCTCAGCCCACCAGGGTTTCACTTTAGACATATCCTCACCACTACTTTCTGGTGCTTTGTGGTCCTGGTGGAAGGAGGGGGGGGGTTCCAGAAAAATGGTCACTACCAGTGAAGTGATTTTCTTTCCTGTGAGGGCCTAAATTTGGGGCTTTTGAATAGCTAGCCCTCTGCACTGCCCCTGCCCACTCCAGTCTCTGGGCCCTCGGTACATGGAGCATCCCTGATGAAGCGCTCGGGCTGGGTGGTCACAGTGCTTTAGGAACGAGTTGAGCTGGACACGGAAGGACTAGAGGCCATGTTAAGCTGCTGCTGCTTCAGTGATGGATGGCACTGCCTTCTCTTCCCGTGGAGAAGTGTGGCTTGTTTTCACTGCCCTCTATGGGGAGGCTGAGGGCTGCCTAACCCGCCAAGGGCCATGCTGGCCCCTGCAGAAAACCAAGTGTCAGAGCCCATTTTTCTTCTTGGTATTTTACTGTTGTAATTCTCAACATCCTTGTAATAGAAATAAAGTTTGTACTTGGAGCTCAGCTAAGTCTTGTGGTTCTGTGTTCTCTGTAGACACTGCTGAAGCTGGGGTGCACTTGGGCAGGGGTGGCAGGGCTGGGCTCTTTGTTTTTCAGACACAGTTTGGAGGTGTTTTGCCCTTTTTATTCATTTTTTTCAAGCAGAGAGATACAGAGAGAGAGAGAGAGAGAGAGAGAGAGAGAGAGAGAGAGAGAGAGAGAGAGAGAGAACGAGAACCAGGGTCTGGCGTATGTGGGTACTGGGGGGATTGAACCCGGGGCCTTAGGCACTGGAAGCAAGTGCCTTATCCGCTGAGCCATCTCTCCAGCCCTGTTTTTTTGTTTTGTTTTGTTTGCTTGTTTTGTTTTGCATTGGCATGTGAGTGTGGGGTGTGGGTCCTTGCCTCACCTTGGAGACCTGGTCTCTTGTTCACCATTCCATTCTGCATGCTGGCTGGCCTGTGAGCTCTGGTCCTGTCTCTGCCTCTCTTCTTGCCTAGTTGCACTGGGATTATAGACATACTTCAGTGTCTGCATCTAAGTGGGTTTTGGGGATCTGAACTTGGGTCCTCACACTTGAAGAGCAAACACTACCTTGTTGCCATCTCCCTAGCTCAAATATACTTTTTTCCTTGAGGCAGGGTCTCACTCTAGCCCAGGCTGATCTAGAACTTTCTGTAATCCCAGGCTGGTCTCGAACTCAGAGATCCTCTATTTCTGCCTCCAAAGTGCCTTCTTTTTCAAATAGTATTTTATATATGCACTATAAGTATGCAACTGAAATATGCCAAGGATAGCCAAAGAGTTAAAATTCCTTTCCTAATAATCAACTGCTTTTGGATTATTTTATTGTTTTTCGAGGTAGGGTCTCATTCTATCCCAGGATGACCTGTAATTAGTCTCAGGCTGGCCTCGAACTCACAGTGATCTTCCTACCCCTGCCTCCCAAGGGCTGGGATTAAAGGCATGCGCCACCCTGCCCAGCTCTACTTTTGGATTTTAAGCTACTTCTTGAATTCACTGCCAAGTTTTCAAATCATTCCTTTGATACAATCACATGTGCTTTGTAATTTCCCCTGAACTCTCTTTGCAGATATTGGGCACCCTTTTTTCTTTTAGTGTTTATTAGTTCTAGAAAATGGATTTTATTGATTTTCATGTATGCACATATTACTTTTAAAAATTACAAATTACTTTTAAAAATTCCCATCTTTATTTTTTTTCCAAGACACAGGGAGAGAGGGAGAGACAGAGAGAGAGAGAGAGAGAGAGAGAGAGAGAGAGAAAATGGGTGTGTGCCAGGGCTTCTAGCCACTGCAAACAATTGCAGACACATGTACATCTGGCTTTACTTGGGTGCTGGGGAATCAAACTCAGGTCATTAGGTTTTGTAGGAAATGTGTTAACTGCTGAGCCATCTCTCCAGCCTTTAGTGTACTTTTTGTTTGCGGGAGGGGAAGAGGGCTGGAGGTAGGGTCTCTAACCCAGGCTGACCTGGAATTCACTATGGAGTCAGGCTGGTCTCAGGCTGGTAGGTGATCCTACCTCTGCCTCCCAAGTGCGCCACCTCGCCCAGCCTCACAGCTGTGTCTTGAGCATCTAGTTTTCATTCCACTTGGGCATCTGCTGTAGACGGTATACTTTGATGTTTCTTGCTGAGTATGTCAGAATGGGGCTGTAAGAACAATGTAGGGCAGTTGCTGGCATTGTCTTTGGAGATCTCCAGGTGCTGTCTCTGCAGGGCTTCTCCATCCGTTCAGAGAAAGGGCCTCTGGTCTCCAAATAAGCCTATAGTAGGGCTTGGCGAGGAGTTGGGACTTAGGAGGCTGACTTTATCTAATTCTGCCCCTCTTTCCAGTGTGGGCCCTCTCCAAGGACTTAGGGGCTGAGGTTTGGACAGTGAGTTTTGTTTTTTCCAGAATAAAACTAGTTTGCTTTTCATATGGGCTTTTAAAAAATATTTTATTCATTTGAGAGAGAATGAGAGAGGCAGATAGAATGGGTGTGCCAGGGCCTCTTGCCACTGCAAATGAACTCCAGACACAAATGCCACCTTGTGCATCTGGCTTTACATGGGTCCTGGGGAATCAAACTCTGGTCCTATTGCTTAGCAGGCAAACTCCTTAACCGCTACGCCATCTCTCCAGCCCCATATGGGCTTCTTCCATTGTTGTTTTTCCTGGCATTTTAGACCTCCAATTCCGCCCTTTACATTTCTGTGTTTTCACATTTAAGTAGAAAACAGCCTGCTTCCTATTATGATGTGCTCTGGCTCACTCATTTATTTTTCTATGAGCTGTCCTCTTTCAGGAATTGTGAACTGAAATAAAAAAATAATTTCAGATTTCTCCTGGTTCTATAAGACAGATGTACTTCTTGATTTCCTTGTTCTGTCACTAAGAAACCCTTACAACATCTCTACATGGAGGCACTCAGCTCTTTACTCACGCATCTGGGTGGAACCAGAGCACGACTGAGCAGCCATGATACTTCCCCACTCCCGCACTCATTACCATGACGGAACCCCAGCAGTAGCTTCCTTGTGTGGCCTTTCCGTTGTATGTCATGATTGATCTGTTCGTGGACCCCCACCTGCTATTTGGCCCGTTAGTACTATATGCATTCTCATGTTTCTGCTAGGTAGATATCCAGGATGGTTGCTGGGTACAGGGAATCCGGGACTACAAGGTGTAGAGTTCCAGAACAGTTCAGGTTATCCTGCCCCACGAGTTCTGTTTCACACTTCCCTAAGCATATGACTTTTGCAAACCCTTTTAGTGTGTTGATCTCATTGGGATTTTTTGTTTTTTTTTTTTTCTCATTAGAATTTTATTCAGTATTTTCCTGCTGCTGATTAAGGGCATTTTCTAGGACTGGATGGTATACCTTTTGAAGGCACTTTTCAAGGAGATAGCCTTGCTGTGGAGAGCAGAGGAATCCTTCCTCACCAGAGGTCTTCATCTGAGAATGGTAGCTTGTGCCCCCTGTCCCCAGCACCCGGAACAACTCCCGTGATAAAGATGTGTCCAGGAGACTTCCACTACACGTAGCACTGATGAAGCTGGAGTCAAGAGAGTGGGTATGAGTGTCTGGGTGAGGATCAAGTCTCAGAACTGAGCAGACAACAGATGCTCTGGCTGAGCCAGGTTCTTCCTCTTGCTGCACTGCCCTTCCGCACACAGCAGGCTAGATCCACTGCTGCCCCAAAGGAGGAGGGCTGTCTAGGAACGGCCAGATTCTTCCAGGGTCACAGTGGGAAGCCTCACTGCCAGGACACAACAGGCAGCTTAGGCAGCATCAGGCTTGGCTCTGGTTGGCTCTCCACTCTTTTCTATGGAAAGCACAGACTAAGGGGTTGGGTGGGTGAGGGGAGATGAGCAGTTTGTAAGGATCACGTCAGTGCATTGAGTTCATTATAAACATTATAAACATGTTTAATTCCTAGCCACTCGGCAGCACTTCAGTGCCAGAGCCAGCCAAGCAATGCCAGCCTTTGAACTTGCTCAGCAAGAGTAGATGAGATCACACACTCTCAGGATAAACCAGAATTAGATGAAGGTTATTTATTGGTGTGACTTGTTTTCTGTAGTGAGCTTCCTTTACACAGCATAGTGTAAATCGCATCAGATTGAATGAAAAGTCTGTTAATGCAATCATAAATAATTATAATAAATATACATCAAGTAACTTTACAGCACACATTGTTTAGGGCCAAGTTTGGATCTGTCTAGCCTCGGTGCTCTCTAGGAGAAGCAACGGAGTTAGCAGCAGATACCTCACAGCTGTCATCTAATCAATTGATAGGCCAACAGAAGCTTCCGAAACCCCTCTCGGGGAGGTAGCTGACAGACTCCCAAGTCCATCCAAGGGAGAAGGGTTGGAGGGAACCAAGAATTTAAAGATACAGGGAGGAAACCCACTTCTAGTGAATTCAAAGGCTCTTTCACTATGCAGAAATGAAATGAGGATCCTTGTGGTCAGGAGCACATTCCTGATGTGATGCCCCTCAGGAGGCAGCTGTGCCGTCTTCTTGCAGAGCAGGGAGCGCCTGTGGCACTCACTCCTGGGGTGAGTCCTGCTGCCCACTGAGCAGGGGTTTATCTCATCCTCTGTAATGGTCCTTAATGCATTTCTTAAGCGGAAGAGTGAGTAGGTGGATGCTGACAGCACTATTCTAAAGCTCACACATCTTCCAGCAGACTAGGGCCACTGCAGAGAGGCGGCACACACCCTCCTCAGACAGCAACACTCAGGACTTCCCGTGAGAGCAGCCGCGGTGCTGCCGTCCTGCGAGAACTGTCCAGCACGGCGGGCGGCATGTGCTGCTCTTAACAAGGTGCCAGTGGACAGACGTGTTTGGGGCACAAATGCACTAGGGCAGTGGGAGAGCCTTTAGGCAGCTCAGCCCTGGCACACACATTTACTTGGGGGCGCAAAGGGTGCTGGGTAGGCCAGCCAGGGAACAGAGGGAGCCCCTGGAGTTTCCATCTGGACTTGAAGGTCTGAGTCACTGAAGCAGACCCTGGATTGGACAGAGCACCGCAGACAGTCTTTAAAAAATGGGTGTCTAACCCTCTCCCCTGTTCCTCACACCCTGTGGCGAGGAAGGGCCATCTCAGCACTGAAGTGGGGGAGGCTGGAATCATGTGCTTTCCTGTCCAGTCAGCTGTGGAAAGTTCCTCTTAAGCACTATCCCTCCAGCTCTGGTGTTCTCAAGCCAGCCTGTCTCTAGAATGAAGGCCTGTGACCCCTGGGCCTCTACTGAGGAGTCCTTGGGGGAAACTGTCAGCCCAGAGTCCAGAAGAGACAGGTGGCAGATAGGGCTGTCTGGGTGGGAGGGAACAAGGGAACCACTGTAAGCTTTTCCTCAGAAAATTCAAGGCAAGGAACACATTGTAAAGCAGGAAGAATAGCATGTAAAGAGACCCCTGAGTCTCTTGTATGTTTGGGCACCGACTGAACCATTTCAAGATGGAAGGAGGGAGGCCTGCAGGAGCTGCCTCTGGGAGAGACACCAGCTCAGGGCAGGAGGGCAGGGCTGGCCATGTGTTTGTGGAGACGCTCCGCATAAAGAACAGGACGCTTTATGTAGCTGAGGTCATCTGACCCCCTGCTTCCCAGCTGGGTGGTTCTGTGATAAGGAACCAGCTGGAGCCTTGTGGCATCAGAATCTGGTAGCCACGAGGGGCAGTGTCCAGGAAAATCAAAATGGACACAGACTGTCTGGGAACTAAACTATCCTACAAACATTACCACAAAGAGGCAGCAAAAGAACCAACCCATCACAAAACGGACAAATACGAAAGGTGATGTCTTCCAGGAGGCCCTGGAACATGGACAGAAGTTCAGAAAAGCAAAATGTCGCCAACTCCTCACGCAGGGCCCTGGAGGCATGTGCCTGCAATGGCAGGCTTCCCAAGCTGGCAGAACGGTGCCTTGGTGACAGTCCAATCCTTGGCTCTCTCCCATCAGCCACTTAGGGGATCTTCTCGGTAGTGAATGGCACAGCGCAGTTTGTCCAGCATGACCTCCAGGGAGGAGTACTGGGGAAGCTTGATCATGAACATGCAGGTCTCCACGCGGATATAGCGAGAGTCAGGGGGACCTGCAGAAGACAGCACCCCGTGTTAGAGGGCTGGGTCATGTAGGCCTAGGAGCCCAGCTGCAAAGAGACCGTGCTTCTTATTTTATTATTATTTTTTTGGTTTTTCGAGGTAGGGTCTCACTCTAGCCCAGGCTGACCTGGAATTCACTATGCAGTCTCAGGGTGGCCTCGAACTCACGGCAATCCTCCTACCTCTGCCTCCCGAGTGCTGGGATTAAAGGCGTGCGCCACCACGCCCGGCAACGCCCGGCATTTTTTAAATTATTTTTTAAAAAACCATTATGAGACAGAAAGCGGGGTGGGGGTGAGGGGTGTGCCACATGCTGGGCCTGGTCTGTGTGGGTGTTGGGGAATCCCTCCATCCCAACACATGCTTTTTTCTTTTCTTTTTTTTAACTTGTCACAATTAAAAGATGAGGGATGAGCATTATGGCTCGGTGGCAGAGTGCTTCCCTAGCATGTAGGAGTCCCTGGGATTAATCCCCAGCACGGGAAAGAACTAAAAAATAAATCACAGGTAGATTTTAAAAGTTCTGAATTTTAGCTGAGGATGGTGGCACATGCCTTTAATCCCAGCACTCAGGAGACTGAAGTAGGAGGATTGCCGTGAGTTCCAGGTCAGCCTGGGCTAGAGTAAGACCCTGCCTTGAGAAACGAAAGTTCTGAATTTTCATTGGGCAATCTGCAACATCTGGCTTCCACTGGCATTTAACTTTCCCCCATTTACACTTGGGTTTTGAGGTTTGGGGTCTCCATGAGCTGGGAAGGGTGGTACCTGCTGTGCCATCTGGAGGGGCGATCTTCATGGGGTACGGAGGCACGTGGGCTGTGTCTGGGCCCCCATCCTTGCAGGGGCAGGTGAAAGGAATGCGCTCCTGATTGCAGGCAAACTTGACGAACTTGCACAGCTCCTCCTGGCTGAATGTCTCCAGAGCCCCCCAGAAGAGCTCGATGTGCTGGTCGGTCTCCATCAGCCCTACTTGGTACATGGTATGGGCCTGGGAAGAGAGGCCTCGGTGTGAGCAGCCTGGCTGCTGCTCACCAGAGTTTCTGGCAAGCCAAGCCCATTCCAGGTAGGGTACACCAGGGGCTCATGAGGTGACGACATAGTCTCTGATGAGGAGTGAGACTGTTGATGCCTGCCTTAGCCAAGGGTGACCAGGGGCCAGGTCCAGTGGCTACAGCTGCCTACCTTCAGGAATTCAAGGTTGATGTATGGGAGGCCGCAGGTGCGCAGCTCCATCTCCAGTGGGCTGAGCGTGGTCAGCAGCTGCAGGGGGATGATGGAACCCAGGCCAGCGCGCACGGCCGTCACGCACTCCACGTTCTGCAGCTCGCGAAGCCGCAGGCTCCTGATGGCGGCTGCGTAGATGTCCTTGTTCTCCCACCTGCCAGTGAAGGAGAACTGAAGAGGCTGATGGCATTGTCCTTGAGCCTAGGGGCTACATCCACCATGCCTAAGAGAGCTCGGGGTGGCCTCCATCTCTCCCTCTCTGTTGCCGCCTTAGAAAAGCCTTCCACTAATGCTCCCGGTGCTTCCCAGCCACCTGTCACCACTGCCATATCTGACTGGCCAGCTTGGCCAGTCAGCACCCTCCCTGCCACACTCACGCCACAGGGATGTGCCGGCCACGGCTGCACAGCTCTGTCTCTTCGCCTGTCATGGTCAGGTAGGTAAACCGGCAGGAGGGCTTGGGGCCATCAGGGCTCTCGGTGGCCAGGTGCTGGGAAGCAATCTCGGCGCACAGTGCCTCCAGCTCAGTCTCATCGTTGATCTGCAGGGCAGAGGAGGGCAAGGGTGACTGCAGCCCGGGAGGTGGAACTCTACCATCAGCATAGCCTATCCAGAGTGCCACCAGCTCAGGACTGGGTCTGGGACCTTGTCCCAGGACTGCTGTTACTTTGGAAGTGGCAGTCCTCTCCCTGGACTGGCACCTGCACAGACGACACCTAACCCCTGAGCCATCTCTTCAGCTCTGTTTGCTTTTTCAAAACAAGGTCTCACTCTAGCCCAGGCTGATGTGGAACTCACTCTGTAGCCCAGCTGGGCATCCTGGGACCTTGGCAGCAACCTCGAAGGCGCAGACACCCACCGACAGAAGCTGAGAATGTGTCCTCCTGTAACACACCCAGCTCCTCCTTGCCTGGACTACCTAATTGCCAGTTTGCCTCCCTGCCGGCCCTGTCCCCTTGTTGCCTCCTGGAGCATGAAAGGACTCTGGGAGCAGTGCTTGGCAGCCATGGACACTCCTCAGGCCCTTCAGAAAAACCATTTCTACACAGAAGCCCACTGACACAGGCAGGGCACTTACTGGCTTTGTTGTTCCCTTGCCTGGGCTTGTCTCTAGTGGTAGCCAAGGGGGACAATTAAGAGTCACAGGCCTTGTGGGGCCTCAGTGGCCCTTCTGGTTGGTAGTGGCAGAATCAGCTAGAACCTCTTCTGCAGAGGCCCCTGTGGGGCACAGTCTCGGCCAGGCCTCACCTGAGCTCCCTCCCAGGTGAGCAAAGTAAGCGGCCTGGGGTGGGGTGGGGGGCTGGCTCCAGGTACCTTCCTTACTCTCTCTGGCAATTCTCCAGGCTGAGGACCGTGGGCTCCTTGGTGGCTCTGGGTCCAGTCTGTGGTGAAGGTCTGAGCCAGCACCTTCTCAGTGGGTCAGCTTGGAGAGGGAGGGGACAAAGAGCCCGCAGCATGGGCTACCTCATGCAGGCATGCAGTAGTTCTGCAGAACCAGTGGAGCCCAGCCAGTCTGAGCACTGGCCACTTCCTCTTCCAGGAGAGCCATGGTCTGTGTGATGCAGCTGTCTGCTCACCTCAGCCTGTGTCCCAGGTGGGCACAAGGAGGGGAGGAGGGCCTCCCCAGCTGCCAATCTCAGGTGACTCACGGCTGTGCGCTCCCTTCCCAACAGCTCTTAACAACGAAACCTAATTGGCTACACAGCTCCTCCCTCCGCCTGCATCCAGGGGATGGAAAAGAGCCACTTCCAGGATGGTTACATCATCCACTCTGCTGCTGGCTATGAGGGACACCGAAGGCTTTGTGCCTCATAAGCCTTCCCGACACTTCTGCAGTCTATGAAGGATGCAGTGTGTCCCTGATCTGGGGGCTCAGATCCGCATGGAGTGGGAATGGAGGTGGCTATCCCAGAACAATGTGCCTTCACTCACGCTCTCGAATTTCTTGACGTAATTGTAGGTGAGGATGTCTGCTTCCTGCAGGTCCTGGTCGGGGTCAAGAGGTTCTCCCACCAATGTCTTCCAGAAAGAGGGCAGCAGGTCCAGGGGGAGAGGCACGTCTGCCCGGATGGCGATCCCCAGCAGTTGGCCCAGGAAGTGCAGCAGCTGCTCTTCCCCATAGGTGATGGGGCTTGGTGTCAAGATGTACTTGCCCTGCAAATGTGGTACCCTGAGCACATGTTCCAGGCTGTACCCACGACAGGCCAGGAGGAAGCCCTGCAAGGACGCCACCCTGTTCCCAAGCTTGCTAGTTCAGCTGTATAGTAAAGGCCTGGGAAACAGCACAGCCAAAGGGAGGCTGGATCCTGGTCCCTGTCTGAGCGATCGAGCGAGTGCAGGTCTCACCTTATTCTTGTTGACAGCAGAGCTGGGGCACAGCAGGAGCAGCGACAGTGAGGAGCTCTGCAGCTCCTTACACACCTGCCACAGGAAGTGGCGGAAAGAGCCACCTGTAGGGCAGACAGACCCTCAGCACCAGGACAGCTCCTGCCCCCAGAAGGAACCTGGTAACATTACTCCCTCGCATGTCACCTGCTGGAACTTCAAGATCAACTCATTTGCCATCTGACTGATGTTATGATGGCCAGAAAGAAAACTTGCTGTCTGAGCACTTGACTCGAGGGCAAGCCTGCTTTGCTGCTGACCAGCTGGATGACCTCGGCAGTGCTCAGTGACCTTTAGTTCTCTCAGAGTGGGCGATGGGCAGGGGAGGGTTAATGAAGTTAATGAAGAGGAAGTGGCCAGTGCTCAGACTATGGCTTCCATGTCTTGACCAGTGCAGCTTCCTGCCATCTGTGCTGGCTCAGGGGACACTGAGGAGGAGAGGCAGAGGGCCATTGCAGCTTCGCTGCTCCCTGCAGCTGCCTTTCCAAGTTGGCTTGCAAAGACAGCTGGGTCTCCTCTACCTTCTGACTCCCCTTCTAGAGCCCCCGATCAGCAGGCTGGGGTGGGCCTCCAAGAGGCTGAAGCCAGGGGACAGCCTGAGCTTTGAATTCTAGCTTCCTGGATGACCTTGGGGAGCCACTGAGCTTTTTGGTGTCACACTGTTCCTATCTGTAAATGGGACAGTGATGGTCATGGTGCTGAGGACTGCAAATTGTGATGCCTTGCCTGGCAGAGTCTGAGTACTAAGACCTGGCTGTTCACAGAGCTGGGCTGTCTACAGGGTCAGGTGCCATGTTCCAGGCCTGTGGGACAGACCAGAGGTAATGGGTGTGGAAGAGGTTCTTCTCTCACTCACAGCAAGAGACATTCCTAAATGTTGGGGTCCAAGCATGACTTGAAGGATCAAGAGACATCTCAGCTGAGGACAATGACACCAGCGCCCCTATAATGGACGGATCCCTAGTGCCTGAATCTCATGGATCCACTTGAGTTTTTGGTTCAGTCAGCTGCTAATCTCTGGTTCTTACAGGGCCACCAGCAAGAGTAGAAATGTGGTCGTTAAACCTTGGCCAAGGTCCCAGACCCGTGTGGGCACCAGTTCCCCTATGGGGACAGGGACAAGTCAGTGGGGACTGGCCTGAGGCCCTGGTCACTTGGGGCGCACCTAGCTTCTGCAGCCAGAGTGATGAGGATGTGGCATGGGGGGATGGTGGGAGAGGGACGAGGACTGAATCTAAGGCCTCAGGAAAGCACTCCACCACCGAGCTGCATCTCATTCCTCCTCTCACTTGTTGAGATATGGTCGAAGTTACCAGGCTGGCCTTGAGCAACTCCTGTCAGCCTGAACAGCTGGGATGACAGCTTGTGACAGCAGGCCTTGTCTTCGGCATTTCCTCTTGACAACAGGACCTCTTGGCAGCTTAGGACAGCCATCCCCCAGGGAGTTTGCTTCTGCACCCCACCCCCAAAACCACTTACTGGTGCCATGGACCTCCTCCCCGGTGAAGCGGATATTGAAGGCATAAGTGGGGTCGCCACCACTGGCCAGCTTGACGCAGAGCTGCGAGGACGGCACGGAGGCCAGCTGCCTGGCAGCTTGGCAGAAGTAGGAGTTTTCAGAAGCTCGAATTTCCCCTGAGAAGCAAGAGAGGAGCAGATCACAGCCTCTGGTGGCTATAACCTACCTGCCCTTCCACCACGACACACCAAATGAGGGAGGGGTGGGCTAATGCTCTGCCTCCCTCGTCTCTTGTAGCACCTTCAAGCCTCTCAGCCTGAGCACACGGGCACCCTTGGGCCTCAGCCTGAGCACACCGGCACCCTCGGGCCTTGGCCCTTGTCTTCCAGAGGTTACCTACACAGTGCAGCTCCTCTTACCCTGGAGCTAGACACCCACACCAGGACCCTGGAGTCCAAAGACAGAAGAAGCTGGCAGAATAAGGCCGTCAGAGCACTCCCTGCCTCTGGTGGCTCTGTGTGTGCTGGTCTCTCAGTCAACCCTACCTCCCACAATCTCTAGCGGGTCCAAGGTGATCTCAGGTGCTGCGTGGTCAGCTGTCCTCTGCACGGTGGCGTTCAGCACCCGATTCATCACAGTCACCTTTGTGTCATAGAAGATCAGCCCTGGAGAGAGATATGTGGGAGAGAGTCAGAGATGCAACTGCTTTCCTCCTACCCAGTCACCACAGAGGCCAGAGGAGGCCATGCCAACCCCTCAGGGTCTCCTTGGGTCAGGCCCCTGGTGTTGCAGAAACAACTCAATCAAGCTGGAGGTGCAAAACACAATGTATACAGTCATGCCTATTTTTAATTTAAATGAAAAGACAAAACCTCTATGTATCCATGTGAATCTGTTGTGTTACCAGAAAAGTGGAAGGTCACACACCCCATCTGTTAATAGCTAAGGCACCTCAGGGCAGATGACACTGAGTTTGAACTTCATATGTTTCTAAATACTTTGAAAACTTTTGCAATGCCCCCCTCTGCCCAGCACTTGCTACTGTTTTCTTGGGGGTCTTGCTGCAGTAAAGGAGGCCTGCCCACTACATGTGTGGGGCAGGGTCTTCCTGGGCAGCAATGGCCTGATTTCTGCCTGTGGGTTCTGGCCTGGTGCTAACAGTCAGCTGACTCTTCCTGGGGGGTCAGGGTGGGCACAGGCACTGACCTTTCGCCTCCTTCAGCAGGGCAGCGATGCTGTGGGTGTACATGGGTGTCTGGCGCAGCTCCACCAGGGGCAGGAAGAAAGTCTCCAGCGTGGTATTGAGGGACTGGAGCAGTGCGAAGCGCAGGCGCAGGCTCTCAATAGGCACATCTGCGAGGAGAGGGCAGTCAGGTTGGTGTGGGCCATGCCTGACTACAGCTCTCACCTGCAAGCAAACTCTGGTCACTGTTCCTGAAAGGGCCAAGCAGAGTGGACCAGGGTATCCCCGTAGTGCATTTTATCCATGAGAGCACCAAGAAACACTGAGTGAGAAGCCCACAAGGTACATAAGTCAGAGGCAAGTAGATGTGAAGGGCAAGGCCCTCTCTCAGGCTGGGCCTCTAGAGATAGAACCCAGGAGCTGGGCATCCTAGGCAAGCATTCTCCAATGGACTACAACCCCAGCCCTAGAAGACTGTACAACCTTTTCATTTTGAAGTAATTATACATTACAGAAAGTTGGAAAAGTAATGCACAGTCCTGTATACTTTTCACTGGTTGCCCTCAGCAATGGCATATATCAAAACCAAGCTGTGCCCTTCCTTACTGTGAGAGGCTGATATCAGGGCAACTTGCCCACCTATGTCTCTTGGGCATCTAGAAGAGCAACTGAAGGTCCCCACCCCTGCTGCCAGGTGAAGCAGTGTCTCTGATCCTCGGCACAGCCTTGCAATGGCACTACCAGGCTGACTTCCTGGGTGGAGTGATGAAGTGGGTTCAAGTGCTTTCTGAGGTGTGTGTTCCCAGCACTTAATAAAAAGGTGCTGCTTTCCCTGAGGGGCGATGGCTCTACTGGCAGTGAGTGGGTGTCTGACCCTCTGAGCTTTACTGCAGCCTCACCTCAGTGGGCAGTGCTAGACAGGGGCCTTGGTGTAATAGCTTGGTGTAATCACTGTCCATCTCACACTCCTGGACCTGGTCTTGGCTTGTTGTAATGGGCATAAATTACGACAGAGGGGCTGGAGAGATGGCTCAGTGGTAAGGTGCAACCCGGGGTTCGATTCCTCAATACCCACATAAAGCCTGATGCACAAAGTGGCACGTGAATCTGGAGTTCATTTGCAGAGGCTGGAGGCCCTGGTGTGCCCATTTTCTCTCTCTCCTACCTCTCTCTGATTGTAGATAAATAAATACAATTTTTAAAAATGTGCTCCAACATGGCCTAGCAGAAGGACGCTAGGTAAGAGCTGGATTTCTTTCCCACATGAACCTTTCCTTCTCATGATCTTTCCTTCCGCCTGTTTAGCTGAGCACCATAGATTTTGCTAAAATCTCTCCCACATGCTTCCCCCACACTAGTGGCTGGAGATCTCTGTAACTTTTTATTTCCTTTAATTAAGGTATGGGCTACTTTCTCTAATCCCATCCCAAATCAATTGAACTTGCTCTAATCTGAAATAAACATGTGTGATAAAGAAAAAAATGACCAGAGATTAATTGGGTCACAGTGAGAACTTCCTGTCTCCCTTCTTTTAAAGGCTCCATTCTTACACAGCTGTAGCACCATGGGGGTTTCACAAGCATTCCTGCAAATGATGTTGAAATGGCATCTTGCCCTTCAAAACTGATACACATCCTTATTGGGCAGCAGGAAAGGGGTACCCCAAGGGGGCCACATACTCAAGAGACAGGCCACCCTGGGGTCAGTGGCATCTGCAGGGTCCAGATACACCTCGTGGGGGTGGAGCCGTGCTGGCGTGATAGCAAGGTGGCGACACAGTCGGTTGATGTACTGCACGAGTGCCACGTCCATCTCCAGGGTCCACTTCCTTGAAGCCTTCTGCGCATGTCGGACATCGATGCAGGCACACCTGGGCCAGAGCGGGAGGAAATGCTAGGCTGGGCACCGTCTGCCAGGATGACAGTTGGACTCCTTTCTCAGAGCCCTGCCCAGCTCCCATAGCATGTTTGGAAGATGACCTTCCCTTCCAAGTCAGGACTCAGACTCCTCTTTATGGGGAAAGTTCTTTCAAAGCAAGGAAGCAGGTGCACCGGGGAGAAGAGCATGGAGCAAACTTCTAGAAAGTCTTGAGTACACATTTCCTCTGCATTAGGGTGAAGGAGAACTTTGAGGTGATAATGTAACACTGAGATCACACACAGTGACCTAGGATAAAAGTATACCCAATTTCTGGGCTTTGGTTCATCTTTCCATAAAATGAGCTCAGTGTGGGATGCTCCGTACCCACACTGTCACAAGAATTCAAGGACAGGATGCTTATCAAACACATTGCATGGTGTCAAGCTCACTCCGAGTAGGGTGTCAGCTGCTGTTGTTTCCAACATGGTTCCCTTAGCCTAGAAACTCTGTTGCAGCACTTACACGCAGAGATGCTGGATAAACAGACCACTGTATGCTTGTGAGTGTCACTGCAGGGCTATTACTATAGTAACCAGGTTCAATCCAAGTGCCATCACTGGGGTTTGCTGAAGGTGGTGTCATGGTTTGATCCAGGTGTCCCTCACAAACAAATGAATGTGTTCTGAATGATTGATCCCCAGCTGATGGCAGTTTGGATATTAGAACCCTGCTAGAGCTGTGTTGTTGGGGGCGGGCTTATGGGGGTTATAAGCCAGCTTCCCTTTGCCAGTGTTTGGCACACCTTCCTGCTGCTGTTTGCAGTGCTGTGGTGGAGGTGATGTCCACCCCTCTGCTCATGCCATTGTTTTCCCTGCCAGGATGGAGTCTCCCCTCAAGTCCGTAAGCTTAATAAACCCATTCCTCCACAAGCTGCTTTTGCTTGGATTCTTTCTGCACAGCAACAGAGAAAGCTGACTGCAACAGGTAGAGTGTAATTGTAAGTGTAATGAATTGTATTAGGAGAGATAATTAAGAAACAACCTTAATTACTTTTGTAATTAAGGTTCAATGAAGTCAATGGGTGGGCCCTAACCCAACAGGCCTGGTATCCTTAGAAAAACAAAAAGGAGCTTAGGTGACAGGCTCACAGACAGTGAGACACAATGAGGGACATAGTGTAAGTCCAGCTTCCAGAACTGTGGGAAAATCAATGTCTGCTATTTAAGCTGCTGTGTGTGGTGTTCTGTTATGGCAGCCTAAGCTGAGAGTCAAGATTTGAAGGAAAAGCAACAGGGCTTATTTTCAAATAGGTTAGAAAAGACACTTCACAATTATGAAGACTTAGGAAACAGTTTAGAAGGACTGTGAACAGGCCCCAACACATCCCGTCTTGTGGTGTATCTACAAGCACAATCCTCTTACCTCTCAAAATGAAGGTCATAGCCACAGGATAAAATTGCCCTCCACACGCTACGGATGTCTTGCTTGGCTCGGTCGATAACGAATTTGTGAAATCCTTCCAAGGTCAAGTACTTTTCCTCAGGGACTGGGGGAAGAGTGTTCAGAGTTGGATTTGGGCAGGCCTGCAGAGTGTGGCCTCCCCACACTCTCTCACTGTGTCCACATGACTCCCTTTCCTGTACCTCCAGGGAGTTATTTTACCATCTTTCCCACCTGTCCACAGAGATGAGGCCTCCATGCACTCAGTCTCCCACCCACATTTCCCACCTTCCTTCTTTCTCCAAGCTGACAGCAATTCTCATGATGGTGAGCATGGCTATCTTTGCTTAGGCTGTGAGGAGGCTGATGGTCTACAGCCCCCAAGTAGATCTCTAATTCTTTATTTTTCAGTCACAGCCATACATTCTCAACCTTATTTTTATCTCCTTAAGCTGATGGCCATCAAAGATAGCAGGTAGGAGTATTTATTTCCCAGCGTCTTTAGAAATGCTATGGCCCTGTCCAATCTAAGACCCAAAGAGTCAGGAGCAAAGGGCCACCCCAGAGGAGTCATCCAGGTAAGTCACAGCCAAGAGGCTTGTCCCTGAGTGAGCTGCCCATCTCCAGGACAGAAACAGGTTTTTGAGTCCACATTGTGTCCAGGCTGCTCATTTACCTTTACTTTTTAACCCCATCTGACCTGGAATTCAAATTCACTCTGTAGTCCAGGCTGGCCTCCAAATAACAGCAATGCTCCTACCTCTGCCTCCCAAGTACTGGGATTAAAGGTATGCACAACCATGTTTGGCTCACTTAACTTTTCTTTTTCCTTTTTTGAGCTAAGGTCTCACTGTAGCCTAGACTAACCTGGAACTCTGCAGCTCCAGGCTGGCCTCAAACTCATAGCGATCCTCCTACCTCTGCCTCCCCAGTGCTGGCATCAAAGGTGTGCGCCACCACACCCGGCTTTGGCTCATTTACTTAACTCCAGACACATGCAGCACTTTGTGCATCTAGCTTTATGTGGGTACTGGGGAATCAAACTTAGGGTAAACTTTGCAAGCAAGCATCTAACCACTAAACCATCTTCCCAGGCCCTCATTTACCTTCTTGCTTTTTGGTAGGTGATTTCTCTGGGTCCTTTTCATCTGGTTTGCTCTTTTCAGGTGATTTGGGCTTCACGGTTGGCTTCTTCTCACTTAAGGCAGTTCTGCTGTGGAACACAGTCTTGCAGTTAGAATCCCACATGCACATCTACTCCTAGCAGGAAATGCAGAACCTCACCCATAGTATTAGTTCACAACCTTCACCTACCCAAGTAAGGCTCATGGTTCACCCAGGACTGGGTGAAAGACTGAGCTTGCTCTGAGCAAGAAAATCTTACAGAGCAAATTACGAAGATAAACCAATGCTTTAAGGTGTTTGGAAGCTTCAAACATTGTTTCTACACACTTCACAGTGACACTGTCCAATGGAGCAGCAACTAGTCAGCTCAGCTACGGAAGGTTAAATTAACTAAAACAGGATGAAATCACCAGCTCAGGTCCTTGACTGCACTCATCACATTTCTAGTGCTCCAGAGAGATGCAGCACAGCAGTGGTACAGGAAGTTGCTGGGTGCCATTTCTACAAAATTAGCTAGTGAAAGGCTTCCCAACACTCCTGCATGTAAGGCCTCACCATTAAGGATGTGAGCCATGCACCTGCATCTTGAAACAAGCCTGGAGCTGGGCATCATGATGCACACTGGCCCTTACTAAGGTTGTTGAACAAGGCTAACTTTGAGGTCAACTGGGGCTGCACAAGACCTGATCTCTCCCCTCCCTCCCTCCCTCCCTCCCTCCCTTCTTTTTTTCTTTCTTTCCAGGCAGAGAGAGAGAGAGAGAAAGGTGGGAAAAGGAGAGAGAGAATGGGCACTCCAGGGCCTCCAGCCACTGCAAATGAAGTCCAGATGCATGTGCCACCTTGTGCATCTGGCTTTACGTGGGCACTGGGGAATCAAACTCGGGTCATTAGGCTTTGCAGGCAAGTGCCTTAGTCCCTGATCCATCTCTCCAGCCCTTTCAAATTAAATATATATATATATATATATATATATATATATATATATATATATATATATATATATATTATATTTTAGGAGAGAATTCTTGACTGGTACTAAAAACTTAATCAAAAGCTTATGGTCTGAGTGGTCCTAAGCCCTGGGGGAGGGGAAACTACTACTGTTGTCTGGCTAAATGGATATGTTACGTCCACCAAGCTGCTCTCTAAATACTGATGTTTATGCCCATGTATTAGTGTTACTCTTACTTTTTGCTAGAAAAGCATCTCTTTTCAGATGGTAGTGACCACTGGGATGACTCAAAACTCACCAGAGTGCTGAAAAGTGATGGAGTGTTCAGCACTAAGTGAAACACCTCTATCACACTCTCCAAGGCTCAGGGTCCATAAAGTCCAGAAGAACGAAAGAGCCAAAGGAAGGAGAGAAGTGCTTACAATGCTATCTTTTAGACCCAAAGTGACCACGATATTAATGACCTCACAGTGGCTGACACTACCTACACGAGACCTTCATAATAGGAGGAAAAGATGATGATATCAAAATAGAAGAGAGACTATTTAGAAAGAAGAGATTCAATGGGAGGTGGATTTGAGCCGGGAGCCAGGTGTGGTGGCGCACACCTTTAATCCCAGCACTCGGGAGGCAGAGGTAGGAGGATCACCATGAGTTCAAGGCCACCCTGAGACTACATAAGTGAATTCCAGGTCCGCCTGGGCTACAGTGAGACCCTACCTCAAAAAATGAAAAAAAAAAGTTAAAAAGAGAATATTCAGGCTGGAGAGATGGTTCAGCAGTAAGGTGCTTGCCTGTAAAGCAGAAGGACCTGAGTTCAATTCCCCAGTGCTCACGTCAAGCCAGATGTGGAAGGTAGCACATCATTTGCAGTGGCTAGAGGCCATGGTGTGCCCATTCTCTCTATCTGTCTCTTTCTCTCACTCTCTCAAATAAATAAATAATAAAAAGAGAATATTCTACTAGGAGAATTTTCCATGTACAAATTTGGATTATATACTAATGAATAAAGGATGTCGAGGGTCCTTTTGTACTGATCTAGAATGATCTCCAAGACTAGTATCAGACCAGAACAGCCTGGTGAAGATATTCTGTATAGTGCCTCATCTGCATGTGGCTCTATTCACTGCAGACAGTCCTGGAAGGCTCTCCAGGCAACACAGCAGTCTCAGGGAGCACTCTTCAAGGTAAAGAGCGGGAGGAGGAGAAGAGTGGCTTTAGCCCTGCATGCTCCTTTTCTCTTTTTGTTGTACTGGGAACCCAACTTGTGAGGCAAGTGCTCCACCACTGAGCTCTATCACATGGCAGTCCTCATCTTACCTTTTTGCTGTTGTTTTCAAGGCAGAGTCTCATGCTAGTCCAGGCTGACCTGCAACTCATTCTGTAGTCCCAGGTTGGCCTCAAACTCATGGAGATCCTCCTACCTCAGCTGCTGGGATTAGAGGTGTGTGCCCCCATGCTCAGCTTTATTGTACTTTTTATTTTGTGACAGTTGCCCAGACTAGCCTAAAACTCACTCTTTAGCTCAGGCAGGCCTTGATCTTGCCTCAGTTTCTCAAAAAACTGCATATACTTTTAAAATTTGTTTTAAAGCCCAGGGTTCACACTAGCCAGGGTTGACCTGGAACTCTCTCTATAAAGCAAGGCTGGCCTCAAATTCAAGTTAATCTTCCTATCACAGCCTCCAGAGGACTGGGATTGAAGGCACGTGCCACCATGCCTGGCTAAGAAATTTTTTCCTTGGCAGTGTTCCACTCTAGCCCAGGCTGGCCTTGAACTCACTGTGATTCTCCTACCTCAGTCTCCTAAGTGCTGGGACTAAAGGCATGTGCCACCATGCCCAACTATATACACTTTTTAAAATATTTTTAATTATTTATTTACAAGCAGAGAGAGAGATAGAGAGAAGAGAGGCAGAGAGAATGGGCATGCCAGGGCCTCTAGCTGCTGTAAATGAACTCCAGATGCTTGTGCCACTTTGTGCATCTGGCTTTATGTGGGTACTGGAAAATTGAACTTGGGTCGTTAGGCTTTACAGGCAAGTGCCTTAACCACTGAGCCATCTCTCCAGCCCTGCATACACTTTTGAATTCTGTATCATTTAAGACAATAATACATGTGTATAAATAAATGCTTATATACTTAAATGTTAGAAATAGCTCAATGTGTAAAATAGTATTTATTTATTTATTTTTTGGTGTTGGGGGTAAAACCCAGGACCTTGCACATGCTAAGTATATGCTCGATCTAGGAGCTATATCCCCAGTATAAATTAATGCTTTCCTATATACCCATATGGATTTTCTTTTTTTAATATTTTATTTATTCATTTTCAAGCAGAGAGATACAGAGAGAAAGAGAGATAGAGCACCAGGGCCTCCACCTTTGTGGGTCTGGCCCATGTGGGTACTGGGGAATTGAACCAGCAGCCTTAGGCACTGGAGGCAAGTGCCTTAACCTCTAAGCAATCTCTCCAGCCCTGGATTTTCTAATCTTTCTATATAACGGCACTATTTGTGTGGGTAAAGTATGATTTTTAAAATTATATAAATTTGTAACAAAAGCTAAGTATATATATCTGCAGTGTTTTCTTAGTGTAGACTGGCCTGCTTTCCAGCCTACACAGTCTAGAGCTTACTGCGACATGTGCGGGTGAGGTGAGACAGCAACTTGCAGAGGACTGAAGGGACTCTGGTAGCAGAGCAGAAGAGAGCCAGGATGCCTAGCTGCCCCAGGGGTGCCAGTTCCTCACACACCGGCTGGGAGGCCAGCTCACATCCACCCAGCAGGCGACCCATCTTCCCGAGCTCTTTGGGGCATGCACCTGACACTGTTGAGCACAGTCTTGTCCTTGGCCGGTGGCTTGGTGATAGGCCGCTTGGTGCTCACCACCTTCACGGGGTGCTGCTCTTTCCCGGCTTTGCTGTACTTGCTCTTGTCCAACTTGGGCTTTGGCACACCATATTTCCTCAGGATCTGTGGAGCACAGAAGCAGGGAGCTGGGCCTCTCAGGCCACCCTAAAGGGCACCTGTGGCCCAGCATAGACATAGTGGGAACAGCATGGTTACCTGTGTGAGCTGGTCCTCCAGCACTTTCTTGGGAGGCCGGACATTGGTGAAGAAGAGGTGCAGGAGGTTGCCTGGGGTCTGGGAGTTGATCTGTTCTTTGCTAAGATATATGTCCGAGACCCTGATGGGCTTTGCTGGGGTCAGGCTCAGAGTCTGCTCTGAATGGGCACAACTCTTAAATATTTCTGTCAGGACCTCTCTGGCTCCTGGTACCAGCTTCTCACCTGTGACAGAACAGGGGGAGCACAAAGCAATTCTGCCATAAACACACCATGCCTGAACATCTTGTTTTTTCTCTAACAACTATACCTCTGCTGTTGTTTTATTCGAGGCAGAGTCCTCAAACTCAGTGATCCGCCTACCTCTGCCTCCCAAGTGCTGGGATTATAGGTGAGTACCACCATGCCTGGCCATTTATTTATTTATGTATTTATTTACTTATTTGCCTTTTGGACAGCGTTGCATGTAGCTCAGGCTGGCCTTGAACTTGAACTCGTGATCCTTCTGCTTTTACCTCCCGAGTGTGGGATTGCATCCCGCTCCACCACACCTGGCTGGTGGATAATGAATATCAAGAGGAGCTGGACATCACGTACCACAGCCCTGTGATGACATTTTCTAGGCCAGGCTGCTGTCCTCTGCACCTGTCCCTGCTTCTGGCTGCTTGGGAATGAAAGGCCTCAACACTTACTCTGGACTCACTTCTAAGTGTGAAGAACAAGCAAACTCGTCCTGGGAGTGGCCTCTGCACTCTTTGGCCTGCTGGTCATCGCCCATCTTAAGCAGCACAAATAGCCAGACAGACCAAAGGAACAGACAGGCCTCGACCTCCAAAACATTATCTTAAATGAAGACAGTGTCACCTCACTTACCTCTCCCATTTCAGCTCTTATGCTTGAGGATAACAATGTGAACTAACAAAACCTCTATTTGATGTTGTATTATCTTTTTTTTTTTTTTTTTTTGGTTTTTGAGGTAGGGTCTCCCTCTAGTCCAGGCTGACCTGGAATTTAGTCTCAGGGTGGCCTTGAACTCATGGTGTTCCTCCTACCTCTGCCTCCCAAGTGCTGGGATTAAAGGCGTGCACCACCACGCCGGTTGTATTATCTTTTTATTTGTAAGCAGAGAAAGAGAAGGAGGGAGCCAGCGAGAGAGAGAGAGAGAGAGAGAGAGAGAGAGAGAGAGAGAGAGAGAGAGAGAGAGAGAGAGAACAAGAGAGAGAACAAGAGAGAGAACAAGAGAGAGAACAAGAGAGAGTGAGAATGAACGTGCGCACACCAGGCTCTCTTGCCACTGCATATGCATGTGCTACTTTGTGCATCTGGCTTTACCAGGGTACTGGTAAATGAACCCAGGCCATCAGGCTTTGCAAGCATATACCTATAAATAAAGACATATGATGCATGTAGCCTTTTGGGAGAGAGAAGTCATCACCTGCATTAAACAGCAGTAGATCCTGAAAGCCAGGCCAAGTGTGCCAACTAGTGTAATGGTGGCATGTCAGTTTTGGGGGAAACCAACTGCTCTCTGACTGGACTGGAAGTCCGCTCCATGGGAGGGAATACATGCCTGGCACTGAAAACCTCAGAATCCTATAGCAGGGGAGGTCATGAGCCCTAGGGGAGTAACACCTGCTGTTGTCTGGCTAAGTGCATGTATTATGTCTTCCAAACTGCCCTCCAAGCACTTTTTTTTGGTTTTTTTTTTTTGGTTTTTCAAGGTAGGGTCTCACTCTAGCCCAGGCTGACCTGGAATTCACTATGTAGTCTCAAGGTGGCCTTGAACTCACGGCAATCCTCCTACCTCTGCCTCCCGAGTGCTGGGATTAAAGGCGTGTGCCACCATGCCTGGCTTCCACCTTATTTTTTGAGACTGGGTTCTAGTGGAGCTCACTTC
>PVHP010014915.1:0-38333 GCA_004024765.1 Zapus hudsonius
ATGTATAAAGTTGAATTACTAACAGTATATGTGTTCTTTTGTGCCCATTTAGTGATGGAGCATAAGCTTAATTACTGTGCTGCAGAGTACTGTGTGGCATGTTGCGATGACTGTATATATATGTTGTTGTTTCCAGGCTGTGCATGACAATCAGATCCTGATTGTAATCGGAGAGACAGGATCTGGAAAGACAACACAAATCACCCAGTACCTGGCGGAGGCAGGCTACACTTCCAGAGGCAAGATCGGCTGTACTCAGCCCAGAAGAGTGGCAGCCATGTCTGTGGCCAAAAGAGTGTCAGAGGAGTTTGGTTGTTGCTTAGGCCAAGAGGTAAGTAGTTGGCGAAAGTACTCCGGAATTCCAAAAGGAGAGTATAAAGGCCTTTTTCAGATTTCTCCTGAGGGAGAGAGGTTTTCATTGGCAACCTATTTGGGCTCAAGATCAACATAGGCTTTCCTGGAGAAAATCACTGGAACCTTGGTTAAATTCCTATCAAGAGGATGAGTAGCATTCTGTCCAGGATGAAATCTTGCCTGAGGATTTCACAAAGGGAGAGGGTTGTGTCTCATGTTTCCCACATCCATTCGGCTTTAGGTGGGCTATACCATTCGATTTGAGGACTGCACCAGCCCGGAAACTGTCATCAAGTACATGACTGATGGTATGTTGCTGAGAGAGTGCCTGATTGACCCTGACCTCACTCAGTATGCCATCATCATGCTGGACGAGGCACATGAGAGGACCATCCACACCGACGTGCTCTTTGGATTGTTGAAAAAGGTACCTGAGTAGACAGCTATTTCTAGTACTAGGATTTAAGTGGCTATGACTTGGGGAGTCTTTTTTAGTAAACCACATCGCCTTCCCTTCAGACAGTTCAAAAACGTCAGGACATGAAGCTCATTGTCACCTCAGCCACCTTGGATGCAGTGAAGTTCTCTCAGTACTTCTATGAAGCCCCCATCTTTACCATCCCAGGACGAACCTATCCAGTGGAAATACTGTACACAAAGGAACCCGAGACCGACTATCTGGATGCCAGCCTGATCACAGTCATGCAGATCCACTTAACAGAGCCACCAGGTGAGGGACAAATCCTTATGTATTTTGCTTTTTGAAAAATGCCTTTTTTGTTGTTGCTGGGTTTTTTAGTTTTTGTTTTTCTTTTGTTTTTTTTTCAAGGTAGGGTCTCACTCTACCTGGAACTCACTATGTAGTCTCAGGCTGGCCTCAGATTTAAGGCAAGCCTCCTACCTCTGCCTCTCAAGTGCTGGGATTAAAAGTGTACACCACCATGCCCAGCCTAAAAAATTTTTTTAAAAATATTTATTTATTTATTTGAGAGAAAGAGGCAGAAAGAGAACGGTTGCACCAGGGCCTCTAGTCACTGCAGATGAACTCCAGGCACATGGGCCACCTTGTGTGCCTGGCTTTACGTGAGTGCTGGGGAATCAAACATGAGTATTTAGGCTTTGTAGGCAAGTGCCTTAACTGCTGAAGCCATGTCTCCAGCCCCTAAAAAAATTTTAAAGCTTTAGTCCTAGCACTTGAAAGTCTGAAGTAGGAGGATCGCTGTGAGTTCAAGGCCTGGTACAGAATATGCCTGGGGCTAGAGTGAGACTCTACCTGGAAAAAACAAACAAACAAAAATTTTTTTAAATTTTATTTTCAAGTTTAGACAGACTTTATTAGATTAAGAGAAGGAAAGAGGAAAGAGTATGAAGAGCTCCTGCCCATGAGAAGGCAGGAGGGAGTAATACTCTTTCCTCTTTCCTTCTCTTAATCTAATAAAGTCTGTCTAAACTTGAAAATAAAATTTAAAAAATTTTTGTTTGTTTGTTTGTTTTTTCCAGGTAGAGAAGGCAGGAGGGGAGTAATACCCCAATTTTTTTTTTAAGTGAAAAAGAAGTCTCAGGATGTGGCTCAGTGGAAGTGTTTGCCTAACATTCACGAGACCCCTAGGTTCAATCCTCAGGTGCGCAAAAAAAGAAACCAAACTCTATGACAGAGTAAACTGATGCACCTTTCTCTTCCTAGGCGATATCTTGGTCTTCTTGACTGGTCAGGAAGAGATTGACACTGCTTGTGAAATCCTGTATGAAAGAATGAAGTCCCTGGGCCCTGATGTTCCAGAGCTGATTATCCTCCCGGTGTACTCTGCCCTTCCCAGTGAGATGCAGACCCGGATCTTTGACCCAGCTCCTCCTGGCAGCAGAAAGGTAACTGGGCTAACATGAAGTTGCTCCCACATGCCCTGAAACCATGTAGTGTGCATAGTCAGCTGAGTGAGGATTGCTTAGGCGATGTGTAGCTCATGTGTGTTGTTTTAGACACTTGTCCAGGCAGCTTACCTAGAAGTGTGTGGCTTTTGTTCTTCCTTTCTACCTTCATTTGAGGATTGATTTTTTTTTTTTCAAAGTAAGGTCTCACTCTAGCCCAGGATGACCTGGAATTACTCTGTAGTCCCAGGGTGGCTTCAAACTCATGGCAATCCTCTTACCTCTGCCTCCCAAGTGCTGGGATTAAAGGTATGTGCCACCACACCCAGTTTCAGCTAATATTTTTATTTATTTAAGAGAGAGACAAAAAAAAAAAAAAAAAAAAGGGCTGGAGAGATGGCTCATCGGTTAAGGCACTTGCCTCTAGTGCCTAAGGCCCCAAGTTAAATTCTCCAGTACCCACATAAGCCAGACCCACAAGGTGGTGGCCCTGGTGCTCTCTGTCTCTCTCTGCTTAATAAAGAAAAAAAAAAAAAGAGAGAGAGACAGAGTATGGGTGCACTAGAACCTTTGGCCCCTGCATACAGACTTCAGATGCATCCACCACATTGTGCATCTCAGTCTCCCCAGTCCAAGACATTTTTTTGGTTTGGGTATTTTTTTGTTGTTGTTGTTTTCAGAGACAGGATCTCATGTGGCCCAGATTTGCCTCAAACTTGGGTTCCTCCTGATTTAGCTTCAAAGCCCTGGGACTACATCAGGTCTCTCTACCCCTACTCCTGGCTCTGAGTACTGTTGTGTTATATGGATGTGCCACTTTTGTTTACTGCTTACAAGTTGGTAGATCCTGTGTTGTGGCCACCATGAGATTTACCTTGCATATTGCTGCTATGAACATTTGTAAGTTGTTATGTGGATGTGTTTCTCTGAGTATATGCCTAGGCGTGGAGACTCAGAAGGAAAGAGTTCAAATGGATGAGATGTGGATGCCAGGAGAAGGAAGGGTAAAGGGTAGGAGAAATGTCAGGCATGGTTCCCAGGCTTCTGACCTGGGTAGCCGGGTGGAAAGTGGTCTTGGGGGGGTCAAACATGGGAGGAGGAGCAGGTTTGAGGGACAGGTGGCGGCTTCTTCGGCTCTTGTATTCCTGATGCTTGGGCTTGTTTCTAGGCTGGGGCTCTGTGTGTCTGTGGCAGGTAGGTGCTGCTCAGGGCCAGTAAGATGCTAGCATGGTGTGGGATATTTTGGTGCCTCTTAGCAATGATTTTTCCAAGCAATTGTGTTTTATGAGCTGAACCTCTGGGTGGAAGCCAGTGGCAGAGGCAAGCTGCGAGTAATAATCTTCTAGATCACACACACCACGCACACACACAAACATGAATCCCCCTGTTGCCTTGTGATCGTTTTATGATCAGGAAAAAAAGAAAAACTAATCTCCCTCTTGTTCCACATATACGAACAACCCATTTTGTAGTCCAGATGCCTCTGTGGGAGAAAGAAAAATCTCATTTTGCACTGGCACATGTGATGCCAGGAAATCTTTGCTTTCCCAGGGAGCTAGAAAATTAAAATTGTAGTAATCATTGTTGGCTCTAGACAACGAGATATGTAGCCATTTTTCCCCAAATGAGGTTGGCTTTGATCAGCTATAGCTCTTTCCTGTTTCCGTTCTCTTAGATAACAACCCTTTCCAGTCCCCTTCACATGAAGGCACCTCCCTTCTGCCCACTGAGACCAGCCTGGGGCTAAATGTTGTCTTCCTTTTTCAGAAGTCCTGGTTCATACCTTACTTCACTCCAGCTATGCCTCTCTCTCCTATAGGTTGTGATTGCCACCAACATCGCAGAGACATCATTGACTATTGATGGCATTTATTATGTGGTGGACCCTGGATTTGTGAAGCAGAAAGTTTACAATTCTAAAACAGGGATTGACCAGCTTGTGGTGACACCTATTTCTCAGGTATGGTTGCTTCCTGAAAATGCTGGTGATGGCCTTTCTGGAATTTATTATGGGTCTGGGTGGCTTTTTCTTTGTTTTGAGACAGGGTTTTGCTATGTAGCCTAGGCTTGCCTCAAGCTTGCATCCTTCCTGCCCCTGCCTCCCAAGTGCTAGGAATACATATGTGTGCCACTATACCTTGCTTGCTTCCATATTTGAAGAGCCTTACTGTTTTCAAAAGTATGCTTGTCCTAGCCGGTTGTCCTAGCCGGGCGTGGTGGCGCACGCCTTTAATCCCAGCACTCGGGAGGCAGAGGTAGGAGGATTGCCGTGAGTTCAAGGCCACCCTGAGACTACATAGTGAATTCCAGGTCAGCCTGGATTAGAGCGAGACCCTACCTCGAAAAAACCAAAAAAAAAAAAAGTATGCTTGTCCAGAGGTGGTGGTGCATGCCTTTAGTTCCAGCACTTGGGAGGTAGAGATAAGATCATTGTGAGTTTGAGACCATCCTGGGACTACAGAGGGAGTTCCAGAACAGCCTGGGCTAGAGTGAGACACTTTTGTGGAATACGGAAAGGTTTCATAATGTGTATTTGTAATCTTGTGTGCTAGGCATTGTTTCTCTATGTGTGTTACTGGAGATTGAACCTAGCACCTGTGTATGCTGGGCATGTATCTACCACTGAGCTGTGTGTCCAGCCCTGTAGTTGTCCTCTTTCACAATTAAAAAAAAAAGTTTGGATCTTAATAATGGAGATTAGCAAATTAAGGAACAAAGAATTCCCCCCCTCCCCCAGGTAGGGTCTCATTCTTGCCCAGTCTGGCCTCAGAATCCCAGTGATCCTCCGACCTCTGCCTCCTGAGTGCTGGAATTAACGGTGTTCACTACCATGCCCTGCAAGAGAGAGAGAATGGGCACACCAGTGCCTCCTGCCACTGAAAACAAATTCCAGATGTATTTGCTACTTTGTGCATCTGGCTCAATTTAGACACTGGGGAATCGAATGTGGGCCGTTAGGCTCTGCAAGCAAGCACCTTTAACCACTGAGCCATCTCTCCAGCCTCAAAACATATTTATTAAAGAACTACACTTAGCCTCAAATATCCGAGATAGTAGTAATTCATGGGAAATCATTTCTTATACCACCTAACGTATATTTAAAAATGAATTGCTTGCCAGGCATGATAGCACATGCCTTTAATCCCAGTACTTGAAACATTTTCCCAGTTTTCATGAGTCCACCCAACAGATTTTCTGGGTAGAGCTGATAAGCAGTGTCTTACAGCTGGTATTTTATATGCCCACCTCTAGGCTCAAGCAAAGCAACGAGCTGGCAGAGCTGGGAGAACTGGCCCTGGGAAGTGTTACAGGCTGTACACAGAACGCGCCTACCGAGATGAAATGCTGACCACCAATGTGCCAGAAATTCAGAGAACCAACCTGGCAAGCACGGTGCTGTCCCTCAAGGTAGAAATCAGTGTTATGTTAGAATGGGCTGGTGGAACAGTCTGTTCTGTGGCTTTCGTAAAGGAATCTTGGCTTTATGAATCTTGTTGGATAGTCAAGTCACCTTGTGGAACAAGTCCCTTCAAGTGAGATGCAATGGCTGTGATAATGGCAGGTCTGGGGTGAAGTTAGTCTGCCTACTGTGAGCGCACATTTGTTTCTTACCGTAATAATAACCAGCAGGATATTTGGCTATAATAGGTGTTAAAAACATTTTCCTAAAAAGAAATTGGACAAACTTCATTGCCCAGCTGTGGACAGTTAACCCCATCTACTTTAGTTTCCAGTCCCCATTCTGCTTATAAAAGGGAAGAGAAAGGACTTGTCCAGACACTGCAAGGGATTGTCGGTATAGGCTATATAGCAGCCTCTGGGGCCTGGCTGTCATTCTGAATCTTGCTGTTCCTCTCATGGTCCCCAGCGAGGACCTTCATTCTGTTGGCAGGAGGAGCCACGTGAGTAACTTCCCAGCTGATGGCATTTCCCCCTATGCCAGCACTGCTCTGGAATCCTGGCACTTACTAGTGCTCGCTTGTCATCTATTATTCATTCCCTGTAGACAGTCTGCTCCAGTCTCTGAGCCAGCAGAGAGCATCTGTGCTCAGGCTTCTGCTCTGGCTGTGTGACCTTGGGCACAGTTATCTGCTCTGCCCTCTGCTCTGTGTCTCATCCTAAGCTGGGAGCTGTTAATAGTATCTGGTGGAAAGATTGGTGGATTAATGCAGGCTGAGGCCTTGGCACAGTCTGTAGTGATTGCTAACATAATTCCTCATAGTTATTGCTCACACAGTGAGCATTTATTGGACACCTGCTGTGTTTATGATCACAATCACTTTATGAGAAAGAAGTGAGAAAGCTTGGGTTCTACCATATCACACTTAAACATTTGAAGAATACATCATGCATTCATTTGTTTTTTTCATCAAATTAGCTAATGAACGTACTGAACACCTGTCCTGTACCAGCACATGCATTGTGCTGTGTGTGGTTTTGTGAGCTCTTGAGAGCAAGGGCCATATCTGAGTCATCTTTATGTGTCTGCCACTTAACACATTATGAAGCATACTGCATAGTACTTCACAGTAGAGAAAGATACCTGCAAAACAGAACAAGCTGGTGTCGTCTTTATTCTTCTAAAACATGCATAACATAAAACTTGTGCATTATGCTCAGCCCTTGCTCAGGCTTTTGCTATGCTATGCTATGTAGCCCAGGCTAGCTTCTAGGGTAATCCTTCTACCCTAGAGTGCCATGATTACAAGCGTGTGCCATCATGGGCAGTGATTATAACCTTTATAACCTTTTGTGAGTACATATGTATGTGTACAGGCATGGCACACGTGAATGTGGAGGTCAGGGCACAACCTCAGTGTTGGTTCTTTTTTTATTATATTATTTGCAAGAAGAGAGAATGGGTGTACCAGGGCCTCAAGCTGCTGCAAATGAACTCCAGATGATTGTATTACTTTGCATTTAGCTTTATGTGGATACTGGGGAATCAAACCTAGGTCATTGGGCTTTGCAGGCAAGTGCCTTAACTGCTGAGCCCTCTCTCCAGCCTAGTTCTCAAAGGGTCTTGGTTGTTTGCTGCTGGGAAGGCCAGACTATCAGGCCTGGGAGCTTTAGATTCATTCTCCTGGCTCTGCCTCCCGCTGCCAAGGCACATTGGGATTATAGATATCAGCACCACTTTGCATCCAGCTTTATGTGGGTTTAAGGGATTTGAACTCTGATCAACAGGCTTGCAGACTTTTAACCATGGAGCCATCTCTTTAGCCCCTTTATAACCTTTCTTAAAGTGTGCAACTCAATGGTATTAGGTATAGTCAATGTTACATGACCATCACCACTATTTCTTTCCAGAACTTTTGTATTATCTCAAAGAAAAGCTCTGTTCCCATTAACTAGCTTCCCTTTCCCTCACCCTCTAGCCTTTGACAATCACTGTTCTACTTTATACATATATGTTTTCCTGTTCTCACATTTAAGTGGAATCATATAGTATTTGTGCTTTAGTTTTTAAAAATATATGTTTTTTTTTTTTTTTTTTTTTTTTTTTTTGCAAGCAGAGAGAAATAGAGTGAGCACAAAAGAGAACAGGAAGCATGGGCACTCCAGGGTCTCTTCCACTGCAGATGAACTCCAGACACACGTGCATCTTTGTGCATCTGGCTTTATGTGGGTACTGGGGGATCGAACTCAGATCCTCTGCTTTGCAACCCCTGTCTGATGTTTTAAGTTTTCTGAGAAAGTTCATGCTTTCTTAAGTTGTATGGTGTTTGTGTGGCTGGGCCTGGAGGTTACTGTTATTAAGAAACTGCAAAGAAAGTGACGGTGACTTCTTTCCATGTTAACTGGCAGGACTCAGCCTCCCATCGCTTACTGTCTTCTCTTCTGTTCTAGGCCATGGGCATCAATGACCTGCTGTCTTTTGACTTCATGGATGCTCCCCCAATGGAAACCTTGATCACAGCTATGGAGCAGCTGTACACATTGGGGGCCCTGGATGATGAGGGTCTTCTTACTCGCCTGGGCCGCAGGGTAAGGGGCAAAAGCAGGTAGAACTTCTGGGACTTTTTTGAGAAGACTCTCTAGCCAACCTTCCAGATTTGGTTTTGCAAAAGCAAGTTTTAAAGTTTTAGAGCAGCTTATGTGACTTTGAACTTCTGATCCTCTTGCCTCCAATTCCCAAGTGCTGGGGTTATAGAAATGTACCACCATACCTGGCCCTAAATAGCTTTTAAAATATATATGAGTTATAGTCAGCCACATGCCTCTGGGATGAACCACCAAACCAGGCACAATTGTGGGAGGAAGGAATTTGTTGAAGCTATAGATTCAGGAGAAGTTCCATAGTGGTAAAAGAGGCTGGCTCCCTTTCACAGGTCCAAACATAGAGGTGGAGGGGGGCCATCACCAACACCACATGCACATACACCAGCAAACAGGCAGCAGCAACAGAGAGATTGCCTTCTCCTTTATACAGCCTTAGCGTATAGGTCTTGCATACCTTTCCCAGACTTTTTGACCTCCTGAGTCTCTGGAATTTTCCTTCCTGCCCTCCCAGGAAGGCATGTTTGTTTCTAGCTCCCCTGAACCTCCTTACATTCTGCCCCCTACTGAGAGGGACACCTTCCTGTAAATAACCTCAGAGACCTACCCAAGATTACTAACAGGTCAAGTTGAAAACTCACGTGCCACACACACAAACTTTTTTTTCCCCCCTTGAGGGTACGGTCTCACTTTAGTCCAGGCTGATCTGGAATTCACTATGTAGTCTCAGGGTGGCCTTGAACTCACAGTGATCCTCCTACCTCTGCCTCCCAAGTGCGGGGACTAAAGGCGTGCGCCACCATACCTGGCCAAAAAATTATTTGTTTGAGAGAGAAAGTGTGGGGGGTGTGCCAGGGCCTTTTGCCATTGCAAACTACAGATGCATTTGCTACTTCGTGCATCTGGTATGTGGGTACTGGGGAATTGAAGCCAGGCCAACAAGTGCCTTTAACTGGCTAAACCATCTCCCTGGCTTTTTTTTTTTTTTGAGAGCGAGAAAGAGGCAGACAGAGTATGGGTGTGCCAGGGCCTCCTACCACTGAAAACGAACTCCAGACCTAAGTGCCACTTTGTGCATCTGGCTTTATGTTGGTACTAGGGAGTTGAACCTGAGCTGTCAGGCTTTGCAGGCAAGTGCCTTTAACCACTGAGCAATCTCTCTAGTCCCCAGCTTTTTGGTTTTTCGAGGTAGGGTCTTGCTCTAGCCCAGGCTGACCTGGAATTCACTATGTAGTCTCTGGCTGGCCTTGAACTCACGCAGACCCTCCTCCCTCTGTCTCCCAAGTGCTGGAATCAAAGGTGTGCACCACCACACCCAGCTTTTTTGTCACAGTACTGTTTCAGGCTGAAACATGCTTAGAGGCTAAATGTGTGAATGTGTGAGGCATGCCATAAGCATGGCTCCAAAAGAGATCAATCATAGATCCCTGCACAGACAGGCGAATATTCATTTTATTTATTTATTTATTTATTTATTCATTCATTCATTCATTCATTCATTCAAAGTAGGGTCTTGCTCTAGCTCAGGCTGACCTGGAATTCACCATGTAATCTCAGGCTGGCCTCAAACTCACAGCAATTCTACCTCTGCTTGGGCTAAAGGCACTCACCTGGCCCAGGTTTTTGTTTTTTTTAACTTGAATTTTATATTATCACTTTAAAGTGTTTTTTTGTTTTTTGTTTTTCTTTATAGAAAAGACCTTATTTGCAGTTAATTTTATTCAGGATATATTATCAAATCTAATCTTAATAGTAGTAGTAGTATTTTGGCCTTTGTTTCCATTAATAAAGCTACAGATCCAGGAGAAGTTATTGCAGTTAATTTTATTCAGGATATATTACCAAATCTAATCTTAATAATAATAGTAGTAGTAGTGTTTTGGCCTGTGTTCCTCTTGACTGAGGTCTTATGCTGGCCAGTTCACCTGTTCCTTCTATAGGAAAGCAATTGTAGTTTCCTCTTCTTCCTGTAGATGGCAGAGTTCCCTCTGGAGCCAATGCTGTGCAAAATGCTCATCATGTCTGTGCATCTGGGCTGTAGTGAGGAGATGCTGACCATTGTGTCCATGCTGTCTGTGCAGAACGTCTTCTACCGGCCCAAGGTAGGGAACCCCACTTCTTACAGGCCCATTGCTGTTGTCGTGATAGATGGGGATACTTGTAACCAGGCCTGTAGTGCTCCCTAGAAACACTAGGTACCCTTCTGTTCTTCCCACTGCTTGGCAGGATAAACAAGCCCTTGCAGATCAGAAGAAGGCCAAGTTCCACCAGACCGAAGGGGACCACCTCACCCTCCTGGCTGTGTACAACTCCTGGAAGAACAACAAATTCTCCAACCCATGGTGCTACGAGAACTTTATCCAGGCTCGTTCTCTGCGCCGGGCACAGGACATCCGCAAGCAGATGTTAGGCATAATGGACAGGTAAGCCAGGAACGTGGTGGCTTTGGTGCTATGTCTGCTCATCTCTACCTATAAACATTACAGGTACCAGAGAAAAAATAAGTTTCCAATTGCCTCTTATGAATAAATCTAACAAGCATGTCTAGGATACCAAGTAAACTGATTTTTAAAAATATTTTATTTACTTATTTGCAAGCAGAGAGAGAAAATGGCCATGCTAGGGCCTCTAACCACTGCAAATACACTCCATATATATGTGCCACTTTGTGCATCTAGTTTCACGGGACCATTAGGGAATTAAATGCAGGCACGCACCTTGATTGCTGAGTCATTTCTTTAGCCCAAAATAAACTGATTTTACTGCAAAATCTCACAATTAAATAGAATATTTTTTCTGTCCATTTAATTTTACAATAATCCTACCACTTATTTTTGTACTATGTATTTCAACTGCCTGTTTAGTGAAAAATAAAATTCAATTTTTTTGCCTATTTAAAAGAAAGAAGCTAAAAAAAAAAAAAAAATAAAAAATAAAAGAAAGAAGCTATGGGCATCTATAGCAGAGGAGCAAGCATACCTGCTCCTCACAGAACAGTCCAGCTTAGCTATGTTCTCTTCCCAGGCAAGGATGTGGCTGAGAATCACTTCAGAAAGTTCTTGGGAGGAAGGTAATGTGGCTAGCTGGCAAAGACTTTGTGGACAAGCCTCTGGGACATTAGTCTGGGTTGAATCCTGGCTGTTAGTGCCTCTATGTTGCTCACCTTGTAACGTGTCACCTCTGCAGCACAGCTAGTGTTGCTAGGGCGACGGCCCAGGCAGCTGCTCTGACGATCCCAGATGGACCCCTGGGCCCTGCCATTCCAGAAGATAGTATCCCTGAAAGCAGAGTGGGCTCATGTCTTTGCTCTTCTCCTGATAGACACAAGCTGGATGTGGTCTCCTGTGGCAAGTCCACGGTCAGAGTGCAGAAGGCCATCTGCAGTGGATTCTTCCGGAATGCTGCCAAGAAAGACCCACAGGAAGGTTACCGGACCCTGATTGACCAGCAGGTGGTCTACATCCACCCTTCTAGTGCTCTTTTCAACAGACAGCCGGAATGGTAGGTGACAGGTGCTAGGCAGAGAGCTCCACCATCCCGCACCTCCCCTCCTGACACTGCTGTGTTTCTGGAGTTGCAGGGGCCCTAGTTAGGTATGATCACAGGAGTGAGAGCCAGGAAGGGTCTTAGAAACCTTCTAATAAGATATTCTAAACAGTTGAGAGGCGGTGTGGTGGTACATTCCTAAAATCTCAGCACTCTGGAGGCTGAGGTAGGAGTATTACCATGAGTTACAGGCAGCCTAAGCTAGAGTGAGACTGCCCCCAAAATCAACAACCAAAATTGTTAAAGAGAACCAGGTGTGATGGTGCCCACCTGTAATTCTAGCACTCAGGAGACTGAGGCAGGAGAATCACCATAGGTTTGAGCCTAGCCCTGGGCTACATTAAAAATTAATATTAAGCTGGGTGTGGTGATGCATGCCTTTAGTCCCAGCACTTGAGAGGCAGAGGTAGGATGACCGAGAGTTCAGGGCCAGCCTGAGACTACATAGTGAATTTCAGGTCAACCTGGGCTAGAGTGAGACCTTACCTCAAAAAAAAACCCAAAAAATAAAATAAATAAATTAGGCTCTTATCAAGAATTCTTATCTAAAATAAAACTGACTTAAACCCACTGTGTTCCACAGAAGAAGGCAGTTGAAGGAGGGTTGGGGTGTTGCCTGTTTGGCCTTCCTCATCCCTCAGTGGTAGTTTGTGAGGTCCCTCTCTGGAATCTTAGAATTGTGCAGAAAGAGCTAGAAAGTGATCCTAAGTAGGGGCAATACTGATCTCATGCCACTTACTAGTTAAGCTAGACTCAGGACTAGAACACGTCCTCCTATGTGCTTGCTTGTGTTAGAGGGCTACAGACTTGTGGTATTGAAGTGCGGCTTTCATAAGTACACTATGGTTTCCAGAGGGGAGGGTTTAGGCAGGAGAAGTGAGAAGGAAGAATGTGCTAGCTCAGCTGTGGTCCTCAGGAACCCTGTAGACTGTGGAGTGGGGCCTGATCTGATTTCAAGTCCTATCTCTGTCATCACAGGGTGGTGTACCACGAGCTGGTGCTGACCACAAAGGAGTACATGCGTGAGGTCACTACCATTGACCCCCGGTGGCTTGTGGAATTTGCCCCAGCCTTCTTCAAGGTCTCTGACCCAACCAAGCTAAGCAAGCAGAAGAAGCAGCAGCGTCTTGAACCCCTGTACAACCGTTATGAGGAGCCGAATGCCTGGAGAATATCCCGGGCCTTCCGGAGGCGCTGAACAACTAGCTGTCCCGGAGCCTCTCCTGCAGCCATGGGCCCAGGCCACTGATGAGAAGAAGCTGGTCCTGAATGTGCGTCCTGTGACAGCCTAACTTAACTGAGCATTCGCTAAGCTTCACTCTTATTTCTTCCCCAGTGTAAGACAAACATTTCAGCACAGTTTGGGGCATAGCCTCCGGCCTCCGCCACAGACTCTGGGGCCAGGTGGAGTCTCACAGTCAACATGGGCTCTACTGTGGGAGCTTCAAGAAAGACAACTGTGCGTCCCTGGGATCGGCAGGGAGAGAGAAAGTGCCTGGCCTATGACAGACCTAGAGCCCTGATGCCTCAGCTGGCGCTCCTTGGAGAAGTGAACCATGACAGCCATTTATAGTGTGGACCCTGCTTCCTATCTCTCCAGCCTCTATACTTCAGCTTACACTCCTGGAAATATTTATTTTCTTTAAAAAAATATAGTTTTCTTTGACTTCTTTAATTTTAGCTGAAAGGTTAGACTATTGGCTTAGGCACAGTGCGAGGGAAACTTAGTATCTGCAACTGATATACGCTTGGTGGGAAGTTCCCTGAAACCAGAGCCCATGCCACTTTGGGCTGGGCATGGTACGCAGGCCAGACCTCCAGTCTTTCAGCACTGCTGGGTTAGTCCAACCCTGCCAGTGGATGGCCCAATTTAACCATGTCCATGTCACAGAGCGGGTGTTGCATAGGAACCCTTAAATTCCTCCTTCCTCCCCTACCCCTCCTGCCAAACTCAAGCAGTGTGTCCCATGTGCTCTTGTAGCATGGCAAGTAATGACACTGGTTTCTGTTTCGTTTTCCTGAGGTCCTTGATAGACTTCCACAAAGCCATCCCTTCCCTCACCCCAGTCAGAAAGTAAGCAGAACTCCTCTCAGCTGGTCTGTGTTGTCCAGCTTCTGTGCTTTGAGGCTTGTTAGTGGTTTCTCTCCTGATACTTTGGGACTGTCACCCCCCCCTAGTGCCCACTTCAGAGCTCCTTACCTTCAGGGTTATCTGTCAGATCCTACCAAGCCAGCTTAGGCTCATAGCATCCCTTCCACTCTCTCTCCCATGTTAGCAAGTTCTGGAATTAGGGAAATGTTAGAACCACTGCAGAACTGTATGCCAGGCATGGAAAGACCACATTCTCAGGTAGGTAGCAACGTGTGCAGTCTCTGGCAGCAACACACTCTACAGCCAAGTCAGAGAATCCAAGGGAGCGGAATTTAGGCCAGGAAGTATGCTGACAGTAGATTCCTTCCTGCTTTCAGCTGAGGGCCTCATTTTGAAAGAGCTGATTTAGCCTGAGTGTGCTCAGTGATCCCAGGCCAGGAAGCCAAGGGCAGGGCTTCAGATGGAGACTGAAGGAACCCAGCTCCTACATGTGTGTGCATGTGCACATGTACATGCATGTGGATGGAGGTCAGGGTCTCTCTAGTTCTAGGCTGACCTCTTCCAACAGCGATCCTATCTCTGCCTCCTGAGTGCTGGGATTACAGGCGTGCACCCCTGGCCAAATTATACATATTTTTAAAAGCTTATTTTTTAGAATTTTGTCTCGCTCTAAATTGCAAGTCAGTACATTGATATTTTGTTTCTAGGAAAAAGCGTTTGTGGGTTGTGGTTGGGAAGCATCCCTTCCTGCCAGGGACAGAGCCTGGTTAGTGCTGGCCTGAGGCTGCTGCTGGTAGCTCAAGCATGAACAGGAAGCTTGTGTTCACCAAGCTGGCTCCTGGGGCTGATTCTAGACATACCCATCCTGCTCCTCCCACTTCCTTGGCCAACTCTGTCAGCTCCTTAACCACACTGTATGCCACTTTCTCCCTACCTCCAGACTCTGGTCTCTTAATTTGGGCAAGGAGAATGTGTCAGCCACCACTATCCCTTTGAAAATCAGGTCCCTCACTGACATACCCAAGACTTAAGTGCTCTGCTACCCCCTGCCCTGCGCCCACTTGCCTTTCCCCTGTGGTCCATTCTCCAAAAATCTGTCTCCAATTCTAATAAAGACAACAATATGGAGCTGGGGCAGGAGCGAGGACAGCCTGGTTATAAGAACAACTATGATCACGAAGGCCACAGACCAAGTCCTTGCCTGAGGACTGCTGTAAGTGCCATGGAGTAGCCAAGGAGCCTTCATGTAGATTACAAGGTGCCCTTTGTTATTTTCAGGTCCTTACATAATCCCGGTTGGGGAAGAGTAGGTATCCTGCAGCCCATTTTTCAGAGGAAAATCAAGGTCAGAGGTGAACTGCTTTTTCCCCCAAATCTGCATGGGGATGTCTGGGCCAGGAAATGAAGGAGCAGAACGTCATTATGTCAGCCCCATGTAGAGCGAGCCAAAACGCCAGTCTGTCCCACAGAGACCACAGCACTCCACCCCAGGGTTTCATGGCAGCAAAGAGCAGATTGACAACAGGAGAAGCAGGGCCTTTATTCAGGTCTGGCAGGTGGCAGAGGTGGACCTTCAGGCCTTCGTAGGCCTAGGAAAGACAAAGGAAAGCTGGGGCACCTTGGAGCAGGACCCACTTTGCCTCTACCTAACACCTCATCCCAGGTTCCTTCCACTGGCTCCTGTCTCTGGGAAGAAAAAGCACCAAGAACAGATCAGCCAGGCCCTCCAAGGCCCTCACTTGGGGTAGAGTGCAGAGTCCAGGCTTCAGTCTGGGAGAACTAGGGAGTCAGGAACCTTCTTGGCCCTGCTGCCAAGATCAAGTTGGAAAGCCCCTCATCTGTCCCCAGAACAGAATAAATGCTAGTTCTCAGGCAGGGAAGAGAGGGGCTTACTTGTGCCTCCAAGAAGGACTTGGGCAGAGGCTGGGCTGAATTCCCTGGGTCAAAGATGAAACAGAGCTTTGAAGACCTTTCCCATTTTTTCCTTCCCACTGACTGGGGAAGCTCAGAGTAAGCCAGGGTCAGAGATGGGACAGTGGGGATCTGCCCCCAGAGACCTCTGTGGGTATAAACAAGAGCTTCCTTCCCAACACCAAATTTGTTGATATGTACACTGGGCAGTCCCCACCTGTGGCAAGGGGAAGCCACTGGTGGCTAGTAAGAATAGCCCCCCTTGGGGCCAAAGGGCTGAGCAGGGCCAGCCAGCTCTGGGAGGTAGGCAGGGCTCTCATCCAAATGGGACAAAGGAACTGTGTCCTCCTCACTGACTGGCCGGTCAAACTCAGCCTTCAGAGCTGGACGCTGATTGTCCGGGAAGGCCAGAGAGAACAGGGCCTCGGGCTCACACACAAACTTGTACACGTAACGCTCACCAGCCACCTACGGAAGGAAAGAAAAGGGCTGGGTCAGCCCAGCTATGCCCCCACTTCAGTACAGGTCTGGGGAATGCTGGAGGTACGGGACCCCATTCCCTCCCATGCTGGTTTCCTTCTGAAACCTCCCTTCCCAGTCCTTATTTGCTTCTCATCTCCAATGTCATGGAGCTTGGAAGCGTTCAGTGACTGTTTAGTGACCGTACACCAGGGGAACCTTGGGATTGCCCACCATTTTGTCCCCTCTAGTTCATTTTCTGCTCCCACAAACCTCTGAGAAATGCTCTCCTTGCCCCTGCCTTGTCCCCTCCTCACAGCTATTGCTCCCACACCCCCCCATGTTGCTTGGGCTCTTGGCCTTGACCTTCTGCATGATGCCTTTCTCATAATAGTATCGCAGTGAGCGGCTCAGTTTGTCATAATTCATGGCTGGCCGGTTCTTCTGGATACCCCAGAGCCTGGCGACCTGGGGACAAAGAGACAAGTTTTTGGGAGGAGATGCCATGTCAGAGGAAAAATGGGAGGGGAACAGGTCAGAAAGAGCACTAGAGAACCTTGGTGCAGAGCTAGGTAAGCTCACACTCCAGCTTGGCAAGAATTCAGGTGAGGGGCTGGGGCGACGGCTCAGTGGGTAAAGCACTTGTTCAAGCGTGAGGACCTGAGTTTGGATTCCTAGAACCCATGTAAAGCCAGATGTTAACAGTGCGTGCATGTAACTGTAGTGCTCCTATGGCGAGATGGGAGGTGGAGACAGGAGAATCCCCAAAAGCTTTGTGGGCTAGCCTAAGCAACAAAGAAACCTTATCCCCAAGGTCAAGGAAGTCCTTAGACATCCACAAGCATGATGCTGCACAGGCACGACCACAGTCACACATCAATATGCAAAGATTTTTTTTAAAGGTTGGGGGCTGGACATATAGCTCAGTGGATAAAGCACTTGCTGCGCAAACATGAAGACAGGGATTTAGATCTTCAGTACCCACATAAAAGCCAGACACAGTAGCATGTGTTTATAAACCCAGCATGTGTACACACACCTATAGTGAGATGGGAGGTCCTGGAGATGAGAGAATCAGAAGCTCCCAGGCAATTAGCCTGGTGAATGTAGCAGCTAAGACAGATAGACCCTGCCTCAAACAAAGTGAAAGGTGAGAACCAACCATTATCTGAACTGAACGTGTCCTTCTACACACACACACACACACACACACACACACACACACACACACAGATATTAAAAAGGTTCCAAAGCTGGTAGAGAGTAGGGGTGGGGATATCTGAAACTCACCTCCTCAGGCTCAATTAGTTTGAACTCCATCCCCCGACCTGTCCAGGCAATAAAATGGGCATTTGTTGGGTCATCCAGCAGGGCCACTAAAAACTGCCACAGCTGCAAGGCACCCCGGCGCTGGTAGGGTGGCCCATCCCGGAAGGCTCCAATTCCTTCCTGCTTGATGTCACCTGAGGGCAGAGAAATAGGAAGTGTGAGGTGCATGTCTTCTGCACCCCCCAACCTCCTCCCCCCTCCCAAGGGGGCTTTCCTAGGGGCCTATCCTGACCCTTTCCCAACAATGAATATGATTCCTGCAGAAACAGTATGACCATCCATAGTCATTTCTCTAACCTTCAAATTTTTCGGGGACAACGCAGACATCATCTGGGAATGGCCGAAGAGATTTCTCATAGCCATAGCCTTGTGGAGGAAGTTGGAGGTTGCTTAGATGTAAGGTTTCCTTAATAGGAGACCCCAGAGAATTCAGAGGGACCCTCCTGGCTAGGGTGACCCTTCCCCACAAGGCTCCCTCCCACACTTGTGGGACTTAGTGGGGGAAGGAAGCAGCTGCCTTACCCATAACCCCATCACCTGGAGAGGGCCCAGAGAAGCCCTCTGTATGGAGGTACATGGATGCACACCCAGGGACATCTGGGGGAGGGAAGAAACGGTGGTGTTGTAAGTGACTGAGGTGGGGCAGAGGAGGAAGGCCGACTCACAGCAGCCTGTGCTCTTTCCAGCCACTGTTTGCCCAGTTGCCTGCCCACCACCAAATCCCAGGGAGAGAGGGAGGGAGAGGCCTGAGGTAGCTTGAGGGCTAGAGAAAGCGGGCATGGGTGGCAGCAGCTGGGCTTGAGCAATCAGGCCCAAGATTCCAGGGAGCAGCTGTTTCCTGTGAGCTCAGGGGGAGGAGGGGGTGAGGGATGAACCTCCGGGGAAAGTTGTCCAAGACTTCCTAGGAATGGGCACACGTCCGGTCAGCAGGTCAGGTTCTGAGCCTGGTGCCTGCCTCTGTGCATGTGTGTGTGTCAGAGAGAGAGAGGAGAGAGAGCTGAGGGAGGGAAGGGGAGGCACTGGGCACTGGGACTGTTTTTTTCAGGTCTAACTGCGCATTGCACATCATTGCATGGGATTTTAAAAGCCCAGCTCCACCAAGGGAAGGCTGTTCTGCCAAGCCACCCGTGGAAGTTCCAACCCCTTCCCGCCCCCTCCACTCCCACCTATGAATGAGCCGCTGAAACCCGACACCTCCGGGAGGAGGCGGGATGGGTGGGTTCATTCATGCCCTCCATTTTGTGAATGGAATTCCTGACTCCATTCAGGAAAGCGAAGGGGGCGGGGCGCGAGTTCAAGGGCAGGTAACCCGATCCCCTCCGGTCTACAGCCTTTGAAGGTCAGCAACTCAGCAGCTCCCTCCTTCTCCTGCCACCTCACCATCAGGTTTATACCCAGGGTTTGAGGGCAGCAGCGGAACAGTTTGGGATTTACGGTTCAAACCCAGCCTCTGAAAGGCTGTGGGTGTCAGGTCAAGAAATTTTACAGCTCCAGCCAATTGAGCCCACTCTCCCCACTTTATTTATTTGTTTTGCAGGGTTTTACTTTGTACCTCATACTAGCCTGAAACTAGGTAGCCTAGGGTAGCCTTAAACTCACAGCAATCCTCCTGCCTCAGCTTCCTAAGGGCTGAGATTGATAGGAGTCACAATGGTGCTCTTTTGAGGGGGGGGAGAGAGGATGGGGAGACTGGCCTTGAACTCCTGATTCTCCTGTAAATTCATCCACCTCCTATGGGCTGGATTACAAGAGTGTGACACCATTCCTAACTTTTCTTTTTTTATCTGAATGTTTGGAAAACGACCATTCTTTTAAACTTGGAGAAAAAAAGCCAATGGGTAGACTGGATTATGAACTGGTAAACTGAGATTGGAAAGGTTTGTGTTTTGCTCACTTGAACCCCTTCCACCCCACCTTACAAGTTCACAAAAACTCCTAAGGAAATTCTCTTACCTGAGTCGTAGGCGAAGTCTGTGCGCTCCTGTTTGATCACCACCCCCGCCCCTGGGTACCTGTGCCCACTGACCCCACCCTGGCCCAAGGCCGGCTGGCCAGCCTGTTCATACAGAGGGTCATGGTACTCCTGTTTGAAGCTCTGCTGGGGGTAGGGTGGGCAGGACTCCGACAGCTGGTGTTGGTAGGGGGCTGGAAGGGGTTCCCGGCCCCCTCCCTGAGAAGATGTGAAGGAGTGGCACACATCCAGGGGCTGCTGGAAGACGGAGCTGAATGTGGTTGGATGGAGAAGGAAGACAAGATAATATCACATTAGTCCTCCATAAAACTGTCACCTTCAGGCTTGTTACTGGAGCTCTGGAGAGGGTGTGACAGGATCACGATTTCACCCAACCAGGTCTCCATAGAGAACTCAGGAATTGAGCCCAGACTTATTGGCGAGGCTTAGGCCCCCAGGTGCAAAGCGGTCTACTTACCTGTGCTCCCCGAGGTACCCATGGCCAGGGTGGGGCTGGGAAGTGCCAGAGGATCTCAGGAAGCTCTGGTGTTCCGCCCTGGGAAAGGGCTGCAGGGGCGACTGTCCAGGGACACCAGGGGCAGGGGACTTGATGGCGATTTGTCTGGGGGAGTCATAGGCACTGGAGTTGAGGGGAAGACAGGGATGAGGGGACAGAGAAGGTAGGTGACTGCCTTTGTGCCTTCATCCCTTAGGAAGTGACAACAGGGACTGCAGAGCCTTCTCGGAGGCCCAAGTGAATTCTCCCCCCCCCCCTTTTTATTTTGGTTTTTCGAGGTAGGGTCTCGCTCTAGTCCAGGCTGACCTGGAATTCACTATGTAGTCTCAGGGTGGCCTTGAACTCACGGCGATCCTCCTACCTCTGCCTCCCAAGTGCTGGGATTAAAGGCGTGCGCCACCACGCCCGGCTCTTCCCCTTTTTTAAAAAGACAGAATCTCATGTAGCCCAGGCTGGCCTCAAACTCACTATGTAGCTAAGGATGACCCTGAACTTCTGATCCTCTTGCCTACCCCTCCCCAGTGCTAGGACACACTGTCAACCCCGATACAGGCAGTGATGGGGATTGAACTCAAAACTTACTGCATGCTAGCGAACTCCTTGGCGATGGCCCAGCTTGCCCCTCCACTGTGGCCTCAGCTCATGGGTGCCTCCTCCTTCCTACTTTCAAGGGGGAGCCTCCATCTTCTAACACCCTGACCTGACCCTTCCCCATACCCACCACCCAGGCTGGGGCTCACCTGGAATAAAGGCACTGCTCGCCATGGTGGTAGGAGAGTGGCGGCTTCCTGCTACAGGACAGGGCCGGGTCTGTGCGGGGACTCTGGGGCTCCTTCTTGATTCTGGTGGTAGGGCTATGGAAAGCTACTGCGGAGTGGAGAGGGGACAGATCAAAGAGTCACACAGGGGCTGGTGGAGCCTCGGACACCTCTGTGTTCTGAGTTTTGGCTATATTGCTGGTACAGCTTCCTCCCTACTGGCTCCCAGTTTTCTGACAACCTTAGTTGGACACCTAAATGACATTTCAGCTTCTTACAGTTATGTCTACTTTTAACACATCAGGCGGAAGTCTGTTATTAACCAAACGAACCATCTAAAAGTTCAACATTTAGTGAGCATTTCCATCCAATGGCTTTTGGTTTTCCTGAGGGCTCTGGAAATTTCCGAGGGAGGGACATGTTTTCTAAAATATTTATTTGTTTGTTTGTTTGTGTGTATGTGTGTGTGCGCACCAGGCTCTCCTGCCTGCAGACAAGCAGACAAATGCCAGGCATGTATACCATTTTTTTGTGTCTCGCTTTACATGGGGTGCTGGGAAACTGGACTGTGTCAGCAGGCTTTGCAAGCAAGTGTCTTTAACCTCTGAACTGTTATTGCCCCAGCCCCAATATGTTTTCTTATTTGGGGCTATCAGACTTTCATTTTCTGGTGAAGCTCGGATATTAGCCCACTTAATTAAATGTCAGCTGAGTAATATACATATGCTCCCAATTATCTGTGAAGAACACTGGCCTTTCCTGGGAATCTGCTGGGTTCTAAGATCCAGTCCCCAGCTTGGCTGAACCTTGGTGACATCCTGGCTTCCTGTGGTCTAGTCAGATGCCCTGGAACCCAGGATTCTGTTATCTGCTGTTTTCCATTCTTATGCCCTACTTCATGTCACTGGGAAATACAGCCCGACGGCAGTGTCTGACATCCAAACATTTCCAGGCTGACCTCAAACTCAGTACCCTCCCACTTCTGCCTCTCTCCAGAGGGCTGGGATTACAGGCATGTACCACCATGCCTGGCCAAACATCCTCTCAACTCTCAAGAGTGACACTTTGAACATGGGGCTAATCCTTTTTTTTTCTTTTGCGGGGGGAGGGGAGAAACCTGTACTAAGCATCATAGGATATTTTTAGCAAAATTGTTGATCTCAACCCACTAGACCATTTTCATCCAAACTCTTAAGGGAGGGAAGAGAAGGAAGCTCTTGGCAGACATTGTTGAATGTCTCCTGGCCTGGGGGATTCACCAGAGTTGCAGGAGAATAATTGAACCACAGAGCTGGGTCCAAGCCCCTCAATGTGGCTTGGACAAAGTGTCTGGTCCAAGGCCTTCATCTCACAGTTCTTGCCTTGTCTTAGAGCCCATACCATAGAATGGGGACCCCTGACCAAAGCAAGTTGATCTCCTTGCTGACCCCCACCCCCAACCCTCTCCCGAGGGCTCTTTACTCACAGTTTTCTGAATGGAAATCAGGAACAAACTGCTCATCGCTGTCTGGTACCTGAGCTGCGGAGAGAGATCAGAGGTGAGCCAGGGAGACACCATTATAGCCACCCTGCATAAAAGCACCAGCCCAGGAGAGGTCTAGAGCCTTCCTCAGCCCGAGGGCAACTCTACTCCAGGTCCTAGTGCCCTCCTTCTCTGGCTCCACTAAGACCCCGCAGGGAGGAAGACTCCCAAAACCTGTCTGAGCAGATTCCAGTCCCTGCCTAGACACTTTGTCTCTATTCCCTCCATTTTTCTGTGGTGCAGAAGGACCCGCCCTTCAGAGTTTACAAAGCTCCCTCAGAGTTCCATCTGGGATGGGAAGGAGTTACAAACCGTGGAATCCTGTGGATTTAAGATCAGATGGAAAAAAAAAAAAAAAGACCAAATGGAGAGATTCTGAATCTGGGAAAGGAATCTGCATTTCAAACAAGTGCCCCCCCCCCAAGATTGTGAGAAGCACAGGAGTTCTAGAAGTAAGGGACAGAATGGAGGAAGGAGGGAGCCTCCAGGGAAAGTGGTGACAAGGAGAGAAAGCAGGTTGGAGACACTGTCTTTTCTTTGGTGGGCAGCTACAGGAGAAGCCCTCTGCAAGGGTGGGCATCTCAGGTGGGTATATGGAGGAGAACCTCCCTGGATCCCAGAGTTTTTCAATCTCTTCCGAGAAGGGGGGACATATTAGAGCAGGGAAGACACAAAGGGTAGACACCAAGAAGGTCTTCTGATAGTCTAAGTGTTTGAGGTAAGACAATGGAACCTGTATCCAAGGAGAGGACTCTCACTCCTGGAGTATGGTGGGAACTTAATTCAGAATGGCTGGTGACACACTCAAGATAGCTAGAGAATATTCCACACCCCAAGCCTGTGCAAGTACACACACGGTCTCCTCTGTGTCCCCCAGGAAAATAAAGGCTCTCAGCTGGAGCTTCTTCTGAAAACACCAGGATTCCAACCTCACCTCTTCTGGGCCTCTGTTCTCCACCTCACCTCGGAGGCAGGGTAATCTTTTTGTTGTTGTTTTTCGAGATAGGGTCTCACTCTGGCCCATGCTAACCTGGAATTCACTATGTAGTCTCAGGGTGGCCTCGAATTCATGGCGATCCTCCTACCTCTGCCTCTTGAGTGCTGGGACTAAAGACATGCATCACCACACCCGCCTGGGTAATCTTTTTTACAACAGAAACTCAATTACTTTTTTGTTTGTTTTGTATTTTCAAGGTAGAGTCTCATTCTAGCCCAGGCTGACCTGAAATTCACTATGTAGTCTCAGGATGGCCTCGAACTTACAGTAATTCTCCTACCTCTGCCTCTCAAGTGCTGGGTTCCCTTGGGGGAAAAAAAAGGCATGCACCACCCCACCCAGTTCCCAATCACTTCTCTTAAATGTGAACTCTAGGAGCCTGAGAGATTGCTCAGTGGTTAAGGTGCTTGCCTGCAAAGCATGCATCTAGCGTTCCTTTGCAGTGGCTGGAGGCTCTGGAGCACCCATTCTCTCTCATTCTATACTGTCTCTCTCTGATTGTGAATATATATTCATATATTATTCACATATATATTCACATATATATTTTTTAAATATTTTATTTATTCATTTTCAAGGAGAGAGAGAGAGAGAGAGAGAGAGAGAGAGAGAGAGAGAGAGAGAGAGAGAGAACCAGGGCCACCACCTTGTGGGTTTGGCTTATGTGGGTCCCGGGGCCTTAGGCACTGGAGGCAAGTGCCTTAACCACTGAGCCATTTCTCCAGCCCTATATATATATATTTTTAAGTGGACTCTAAACTCTTGTCCTTGGGCTTCCAGGATTCCACTCCTCTCTGGTCTGTCATTTCCCAGCACCCTGGTCTCCTGTCTAGCACTCAGCCTTGCTGAGCTGGGTCTTTCTTCCCTGACTCTCACCTGCTTTCTTCTAGGTTTCACATTGAAGCCCAGGCTAGCCTTAAACTCACAATCTCCCCACCTCTACCTTGAGTGCTGGGATTACAAGTGTGTACCACCATGCCTAGCCTATTCAGAGGCCTTTGCTGACCACCCAAAGCAAAGCAGTTGCTCCTGGCTTTCTGTCAGCTTTTTAAAAAAATTTTCTTAATGTATATCCACATGAATAACATCTATCTCCTCACCAGAAGCTCTGTGAGACAAGACCTTTCTCGGTCTTGTTCAACTGACTCTCCAGCACCCAGAGCAGGGTCTGGCTTGAAGTAGATGCTCAATGCTTACTTGTGGATATGAATAAGTAAGCATACAATGAATGACCTTTGACCTCAGGCTGGCAGGTGCCAGAAGGAAGGAGATCCTAACCAAGTCAGCCCTTCCCTCATCTTGTAACTCCCCAGTTCCACATAAGTGAACACCAGAGCATCGCCACCAGGAAAGGACATCTTACACAGGTACTTTTGGTTATGCTCAGGAGCTTGGTGGGAGAACCCTTCCTCAACTTTCGTCAAATGTCAGAGGTGCCAGGTGCTTCCAGATGTTGGTTTAAAAATGGTTGATTTTCATTTCATTTATTTGATTTTGCAGTGCCGGAGATGAATTCAGATCCTTTATATCACTGGACCTTGAGGTGGATTATGTTATTTGTTGTTTTTTTTGTTGTTTGTTTGAGGTAGGGTCTCACTCTAGCCCAGATTCACCTGGAACTCACTCTAGCCCAGTCTGGTCTCAAACTCATGACAATCCACCTAGCAGCTGCCCAGAAAGCTAATGTTACAAGTGTGAGCCACCACGCCTGGCTTGGGCCTTGTTTTTCTTACTAGATAGCCAGGCTGGCTTTGTTTCTGTTGTTTGTTTTGTTTTCCAGGTAGGGTTCCTGCTCCAGCCAAGCTGACCTGGAACTCACTCTGTAGTTCTAGGCTGGCCTTGAACTCACAGTGATCGTCCTACTGAGACAGACTAGAGAAAGCTAGGCAGGTCTTAGCTAGGGACAGAGGCCCAGAGGAGACCAGAAGATGCTGAACACCTGATTCCTCATGACACAAGAATGAACACTCCTAACTTGGATTAGAACTCCTGCCTGACATTGACCTACAACACACCCTGCTGATCCCAGCCCCACCTAGCTATGGGTGGACTCTATGATCCATCCTCCAGAACAAACAACAAACCAGATCTTTCCCCACCTACCTGAACTAAACCTCATAAAGGTGGCAGCCGGGTGGGGCCCTCTTTGCTTCCTGGGCTCTTCTTCCTGAGACCCTCTAGTCTGTGTCTGGTGTGGTCTGAGCTTCCCACGTGCACGTGAGTTTAGGTTCCCAGCCCTACTGGCCAGGTGGGGAAGGAAGACCTAACCCTGTCTTTGAATGTCTCTTTAATTCTGGTCTCTCTGCTCTATATGTCTGATGGTCTCTAATTTATCATATATGGATTCCCACTCTGGTTCAGCCATGTGGGCTCCCCCTTTACCCCTTGAGTACCAAGTGTGTTCTCTTTAATCTCAACCTCCCCACTCTCTCTGTTTCTTGGTCTCTGAATCTACCATGCGCTCCATGTGTTTGCAGCCTCTTTTGAACTTCACCTTCTAAGCTCCAGTTGCTTTGGCTTTCCACGTGTTTGCAACCTCTTCTGAAAGTCATTTTGTAAGCCTCAATTTTTCTAGCTCTCACGGGTTCCCAGCTTCATTTTAACTTTACTCTCTAAGCTTCAATTTCTCATTAACTTCCACTTTTCTGAAAATGTTTTCCACATGAAAATGTTCCAGTCTTCCTTTCCGGGTCCCAATTCCCTTTAAATAAATAAACTCCACAAATTGTGATTTCTCCTCAAATAAACTCAATAATTCATAATTTGTCCTTCTTGGCTCCATCTTAATTATTCTTCATTAAAGGTTAGGAAAGAACCCAAACTAATCTGGGGGACCCCCTGAACCCCAAAATTCACACATCACTACCTCTGTCTCCCTAGTACTGGGATTAAAGGTGTGCACAACCACTAAGGCTGGCTTTGCACTCACAATCCTCTTGTCTGAGCTTTGACAGTGCTGGAATTACAGACCTGCACCACCAGGCCTAGTTTAGGAAGTTGCTTCCCTGACAGATTAGAGTGAAGGAGATTAAGAACCAGGAGCTGGGATGGAGAAATGGCTCGTGGTTAAAGGTATTTGCTTGCTAAACCTTGAAGGCCTGGGTTCTATTTCCCAGCTCCCACGTAAAGCCAGATGCACCAAGTGGCACATGCATCTGGAGTTGGTCTGCTGTGGCAAGAAGACCTGATGTGCCCACTCTGCATGCAAATAAAAAATTAAAATATTAAACAATTAATCAGGGCCAAGAGTGGTGGCACACGCCTTTAATCCCAGCACTGTGGGGAGTGGGAGAGGGCAGAGGTAGGAAGATCACTGAGTTCGAGGTTAGTCAGCCTTGAGACTACATAGTGAATTCCAAGTTAGCCTGGGCTAGAGTGAGACCCTACCTCGAAAAAAAAAAAAACAGAAGAAAAAAAATCAGGAGCTAATAGAACTTGTGACAAGTCAGTGTAATACAATTCTAAAGTGATCTAATAAGTCAGTGGGACATGACATCATTTAGTAAAAATGTACAGAAACACCCGGCTCTTACCCTGCTTTTCAGGAGCCCAACAGTAGCCATTCCCCAGCTGGCCTGACTGAAGACTCCCCTGGGGTTTGTTAGCACCTCCACTTCCCAGTCCTTAATCCTGGAGAGTCATGCTACAGGCCAGAGGTGACAGGCTCATTTGGAAAACACTTCTAAAGGCAAGGACACAAAATCTACTCAGCTGCTCAGGCCAAGTTTACCCCTGCTATGCCTTCTGGCCCTTTCAGAGGTGGCAGGAAGAGGGTGAGCAACATTTCCTTCCCTGCTACTTAGACAAGGAAGGTCCCCGAGGTGCAAGAGGGGTTTGCAGAACTTGAGGGTGGCTGACGCACTCTGGAGCCCCTCTTGGGGCCTCATTAACTATTAGTTTCCATTGAGGTAATGGGCTGGGGGCATCTGCTGACGCCACTGGGTTAGAGAGCCCTGGAGGTCATCTGGCTTGTCCTCCTGTCTCAAGCCTGAAACTACCCAGACCCCCCCCCCAACAAAAGGTCTCTCCTAGTACACAGATCACACTCCCCCAAAAGATAGCACCATCTTCCCAGAGCTGGAAGTGAACCCCAGCTCGTATGCTCAGCCTTCCAAATACTGGCCTTCTCCCAAAGGAATGGGACAGGCCCTCAGTCACCCAGAGGCTGTCACCGAGGATGGAAATAGGAACAGACACAGAGCCTGGCGTTCCTGGAGAGCAGGAGAAATTTCAATTACCATGTTTGGTCTTGAGTGTGCACCGTTCTATTTGTTGACGTGGCTGAATTTTGGCTGCCCAGCCAGTGTGCCAGGGTCTGCCCCCAGCTCCATGGCTCTAAGGTGGGGCGGATCTGGCTGGGGACAAGGCAGATGATTAAGATGGTGGGGAGGGGGGTAGTGTCAAACCAGCATAAAGCCAGGGAGGAAGGGGAAAATGAATTCTAGAACTGTCCTTCCAATAGGGAATAAGAGGAAGAGCCTGATGGCTCCCACAAAATGGGCACCCTTAGAATGGGAAGTTAAAATAGCCAAGTAGCAAAGCCTAACATGAGCTACCTACCCACCCACATACCCACATAATCCCTTATCCCCTCCTCCTGGGGGACCAGTCATGGGAGGGAATGGCAGCATTTTCCTAAGCATCTGCTTCACTGTGTCACCAGGGGCACCCTTAGGCTCTCACCCTCACCCAGCCCCCACCCAGGCAGCCTCTATGCTGAAGGAACCAGTCCTCTCTCTGTGGAGGGGATAGTTTCCTCCCTAGGATCCTTCTGGAAAGGGAGGAGATAGAAAAATGGAGAAGGAGGCACTGAGCTAGGAAAGACTGGAAAGGGATTAACCCCCTCTCTCGCCATAGACCTGCAGAGGCATCAGCAGGCTGGCACAGACAACCACCCTGATTCCTTGTATTTTACTCTTTCAGCAAAACATGGGCAAAAAGCGACCTTCACGGACACCCTTCACATATGGGGCAGTCTGTTTGGGCCTATAGATGATAAGGTAGGGAAAGCCAAAGAACCTGGGCATAGGAGCCCTTGGAGGAGGGTTGGGCAACATCGATTCTTGTGGAACTGGGAATACAGATCCATCCCTTTATAGTCTGATAAAAGCTACAGATCCTTCTCTTTTTAGAAAAATCCATATACCTTTGAGGATGGTGCACACCCTCCCCCCCCCCAACAATTTTGCCCACAGTGTGAAAGGGATCAAGGACCCTTGAAACCTATCCACAAGCCTTCTGGGAATTCACAGATATCCTCCCACTCCAACTTCATACAAAGGACATGCATGACCCAGAGCCAGCATTCCTTCCTACCAAAGAGATCACATAGTCATTGTTCCCAAGGTTCCTGAAGGCTCCTGACAAGCCCACAAAAGAACCTTCAAACAGAACCAACATATCTTTTACATAACCAGCCACATCTTGGGCTCAGCCTACCTGAGTCTAGTTTCTGTGGAGTAGTCAGATCTTTTTCAAACATCTCAACATATCCAAGGCACCCAGAAACCAGACACATTTTCCTAGGCTCACTTCATCCCCTCTACCTAGAAAAATCCCAACCCCAAAAATGTCTAAGTGGCTTCCAAAGAACCCCAACAACACTCACCCACAATGTTCAGAGAGCAGCTGCGGAGCCCGCCATAACACCCGATTCTACTCCTGCTTGAGTCCAGCCTGGTCACCCCTCTACCTGAAATCTTCACAGTCCCACCCACACTATAATATTCTAGTGTTTCTCTCCAAATTGGGGCTTTAGGAAGAATCCAAGCTGAGCTGGATTTGGGTCCCATTCCTCCTGATGTTCCCCACCATTGGCAAGTTTCCAAAGGAACTCATCCCTCCCTGTCACCCCAAAGCTCCCCCTAAGCTGTGGGGCGGGTCACTGACCTGGTGGGAAGAGGCAGGAGAGGAGATTGGGGTGTTGCTGGGGCGGTGCAGGGGGACAGGGCCCCGGCAGCTGCATCTGTCTCCGCAGAGAGAGTGAGGAGGAGCGAGTGGCCTCAGCATCCCCCTCTCAGGCCTGGCCATCCATCGCCAGCTGGGAACCTGAGCTGCTCCCTCAGGAGGAAGGAGAGGGAACCAAGGAGATCCCAGCCCCCCCTCCGCCTTGCAGTCCCCACCCCCACCTCCCCACCCAGTGGATTTAAATGTACAGGGACTCCCTAGGCAGTGGTGTGCAACACACAGGCACACACAGGCACACTGACACATGCAGACAGACACACATACCATCTCTAAGCTCAGCACCAAGGGGAGGGGCTTCTAAGGTTGAGTGATGAGAACACTTTCTTCCCCCTCCCATCCCAAACCCAGGCACAGATGGACCAAGTACTGACAAAATGCCACCCTTAGCCACCCACAGTCCCAGAGCTGCCCACTGTGGGGACCCTTTGGTGCCATGCTGGACAGACAAGAAAAGGAGCCTGCTAATCCTGACCCAAGTCAGAAATCAGGTGGTGGGAAAGGAAGTCTCTGAGAGCCCATGGAAACTGACACCTCTGAGTTCCAGCTCCGGAACCCGAAGAGGAGGTGGGCTGACCCAGCAAAGCTCTGCCTGTAACTCGGAACTGGGCACACAGGATGTACAGTCAAGGGAGATGCACACAATATTCCAGAACCCAGACCCCTCAGCCAGGAGGCTTCAATCCACAAAATTCCTGGGAGAAATCTCCCTGATAGTCATTTTTTGTACACACACACACATACACTTGAGATAGTGCCCAAGACAGACCCCACCTCAGTCCACAAATCTAGTCAGGAGTCTTTTCCTTTAAGCTCCTATAGAGGATCCTGGGAGGTGGGGATTTAAGCTTTAAGATTCTCAATGAAGCCTGGCATGCATGGTGGCTCACACCTATAATCCCAGCACTCTGGAGGCAGAGGTAGGAGGATCACTTGCACTACAAGAGTGAGTTCCAGGTCAGTCTGGGCTAGAGTGAGACACTACCTCAAAAAAAAAAAAAAAAATCACAAAAGAAAGGTATCCAGGATGATGGAGTAATGAGACCCCCAGGGAAGAGAATGGACATTAAGAAGGGGTCCCCAGATTTTTTTTTATTGTTGTTGTTTTCAAAGTGTTAAAATAAAAGAAGTATCAGCTAAGATGGGGGTATTAACCCTTCCCTCTCCAAGACTAACCACCATGTCACCTCCCACCTGCAGCAATACCAGCAATACTCTCAGGCTAACCCCACCAAAACACAACAGTGGATCCAACTATGCCCCACCCAGGCCTGGCCCAAGCCACTGCCCCCCCTACTCATCCATCCAGACCAGCTAACAAGTGCCTTCACCCCCAACATACAGGAAGGGGAGCATTTGCCTGGGGGCAAAGGTATTCTGGAGGGATGGAAAGAGGACCAGTTGCCATTAGAATTACAATCAAGGCTATTTGGGGAGGCAGCCCAGTGCCCTCTTTGCCAAAGTGCCAAGAAAAGAATTATTGAAACTTTTGTTGTTCTTTTGGCTTGGACAGTATATTGGACCGTGGAGTTAGGAAGAAAAGAAACGAAGGGGATTAGAACCAATGTTTTGGCAAATCCTGAAGATAGGTAACAAATTAATTGCTTCTCCTCATCCTCCTGCCTCCTCTCAATATCCCAACACCCCGACAGTGCACCTAGGCCCAGAGCCTCCTACCAAACTTTGCAAATGAAATTTTCAACCAGGAAAACGGGCTTGAGGCCAAGTTCCATTCAAATAAGCAAATACCCCACACAATGGTCTGATTCATCCCCAGGCCTAGTTATACAAGCCTGGCTCAAGGCAGAGAAAATAAATATCAATATAAGGGTCCTCACTAGACGCTGGGGAGAGAGTGGAGCAGCTGGAGACTTGGGGAGAGAGAGCTTTGAAGAACTCCTTGAGGCAGGGAAAGGGTCCCACCTACCCCCCACTCCCAATAATAGAAATGACAACAAAACTACTCACCTTCAGTGAGCCAAGTCTCCTGGAAGTGACTTAGATCCTGGAAGAGATCTGAGGGGTGAATAATGGAATTGGTGGTGAGGTGGACAGGATATGGTGAGAGTCCTGGCGAGCCCGAGTGCCCTGCTCTTCATTGGGGTAGGGGTCAGGAAGAATGACTTAAGTCCCTGGGAAGGCCAGTCGTATTAGGAAATGGGGTTGGTGGTGCCCACCATCAGCCCTCCGGATGTGTGTGGGGTAAGTAAAAGGGTCCAGACTTATCTGGCTCTTTACCTTCCGAGTCGGGAGACGGTAGGGAGCCCGGGTCCATGAGCTTCCCCTGCGGGACCATCAATGTTTCGCGCAAGCTCCCATTTCCGGGAGATTTCTGCGGGAAGGGGGAGAATGCCCCCGAATCACCCAGAGGCTAGCTTGGTGGGGGTGGGGTTAAAACCTCGGGGTGACTCGAGAGCCGGACCTCCCAGGACCCCTCTTGAGATCCCGGTGGAGAGGGCTGGGGGGTAGGCAGGGGCGAGGCGCAGGGAGGGGCGGGCGCTCACGCTGCAGAAGGTGTAGGGCACTTGCTGGTCCAAGTATCCGCCTTTCATCCTCCGCTCCATCCGGCCGCTCCCTCCGGCCCCACGGCCGGGGCCCGGCGCGGGGGCAGAGACCTGGGGAGGGAGGGAGGAAGGGGAGAGGGATGCGTTCGCACTCGGTCCCGGGAGAGCTACGATGCATGGATGGCTGGAGGGATGAGAAGGGGGTCGCGTGACGCGGAGGGGGCGGTCTCGAGGTTTTTCCAGGTCGGACAGAGAAACTTCTCCGGACTTACAGGGACTACCCGGGAGGTTTCTGCCAGCCAAGCGGGGCCCGTGCCGAGCGCCACCACCACGGCCCTCCCGCCCACGGAGGTCCCACCTGCTCCCGCCAGCCGGGATGGATGTCTCTGCTTTCTGCAACCCCGATCTGCCCGGGCTTGGTTACATAAGACGTGTGTGTGTGTGTGTGTGTGTGTGTGTGTGTGTGTGTGTGTGTGTGCGTGCGCGCGCGCAGGGACGGGCCAGGCGCACACCATTCGCGCGCCCACAACTCCGGGCGCCCCCTCCAGCCCCGAATCCCGACGCCTCCCACCCGGCGCCCTGGAATCTGCGGAAGCGGGCGGTGAGAAGAGTGGGGTGTAGGAGGCGAAGCCAAGAATCACCCACACTCTCCCTTCTTCCTCTCCCTCCGCAGCCTCACCTGAGGCCGGGGTGTCGGTGCCGGGGCCGCGGGGGGATGCTGAGCATGCCCGGGGGGTGGTGGGGGAGGACACCGAGGGCCTCGGGGCTAGGCCGGAGCGAGGCGGACCGGGCCCAAGGTCCCCTGCGCACCCGCTTGTTTTCCGGGCGCCGCAGACAGTTGTGAACCCGGGGGAGCAGCTGATTGGTGCATTTCCTTTGCCTCGACTTCGGCTCTGCCCCCCCCCCACCTCCCCCACCGGTTCCCTTTGTTTCATTGACTTTTGTGAATGAAACCCCTGGGTCGGGCACGCCCGCCAATCCAGAGACTTGCCCAGCCAAACCTAGGGAGGAGTTTTCCAGCCGCAAGAGCCAATCAGAATATAGGGGCTGGTTCTGGGTTTCATTCACTTCTTGGGCTTCCATTCATAAAAAAATAAACTCCTTGTGGCCGCAGTTCATTCATAAAGAACAGAGGGAAAAGGAGGGAAGCCGAGGACCTCCGCAATTTCTGCACGGGATTTGGCCTTGGCCTTGGGTCTGAGGAGCCACAAGCTCCTCCCGATGCCCTTGGCACAGGTCTCTGTGTATCTGTGTGTACGTGGGTGTGTGAACGTGTCTGTGTGTGTGTGTGCCCTGTGGGAAGAGGGAGGAGGCGGGCTTATGTGCCCACAGGAACCATAAGAACTAGCATTTATGAAGCGCTCTGCTCCACGTGCTCATTTCCTTCCAATGACCTGGTGCTGGGGAATCTATTGTTTCCATTTTACAGATAGTGAAAATAAAAGTTCCGTGAGGTTACTCAGCTAGTCAATAAGGCTGGGGTTGAGAGGCTCAAATACTCCACACAATCTTCTGGCCAGCTATGTGGGGATAAAATGAATACACAATAGGTGCCCAATTAATGTAAATTACCCCAGAATCTGAGCTTTTCCTCAGTGGCCTGTGCTCAATGGAGCTGTTTTGTGACCCACTTTCTATTCATTGCTGTACTGTATGAAGCAGAGGTGATTTCTCTCACCTATTTTTTTTATATTTTTATTTACTTATTCTCAAGCAGAGAGAAATATAGGGAAGAGAGGCAGATTGGGAGAATGGGTGCACCAGGGTCTCAAGCCACTGCAAACAAACTCCAGGGGCATGCACCACTTTATACATCTGGTTTTATGTGAATATTGGGGAATTGAACCTGGGTGGTTGGGCTTTGCAGGCAAGCGCCTTAACTGCTGAGCCAGATCTCCAGCCCTTCCTTTTTCTTTCCTTTTTTTTTTTTTTTTTGGTTTTTCCAGGTAGGGTCTCACTCTAGTTCAGGCTGACCTGGAATTCACTATGTAGTCTTATGGTGGCCTTGAACTCATGGCAATCCTCCTACCTCTGCCTCCAGAATGATGGGATTAAAGGAGTGCACCACCACACCCAGCCACCATCTTTCTTTTTATCTGAAAATAAGCATCAAATATTAGGAAGCAAGGCTGAAGAGATGGCTTAGCGGTTAAGGCGTTAGCCTGCAATGCAGAAGGACCTGAGTTCGATTCCCCAGTGCCCATGTAAAGCCAGCACAAGAGGGCGCATGTGTCTGGAGTTCATTTGCAGTGGCTGGAGGCCCTGTGTGCCCATTCTCTCTGTCTCTCTCTGTCTGCCCTCCCCCCTCTCGAGTAAATAAATAAAATATTTAAAAAATATATTAGGAAACATAGGGGAGATGGCTCAGTGGATAAAGTGCTTGCCTGCTTGCAAAATGCCCAGTGCCCATGTAAATGCCAGCTAGGTGTGGCAGCCCCGCCCATAATCAGAGGAGTCAGGAAATACCTTGGACATGCTGGCTGGCTATTAGTTGAATCAGCAAGCTCTGGGTTCAAGTGAGCTGCCTTGCCTCGGTAAATAAGGTGGAGAGTCATCCAGAAAGATACTCAATACTAACTTCAGACCTACACATGCTCCTGCACACTCCTGTGCCCACACACATGTGAACATGTGTACACAACTCTGTACACCTCACACACATACACATGGAAAAAGAAATCATTAGGAAACAAAAGCCCCAAGTGATCTGATGAGGTGAGGACTGGATGGGTCCCAGTTCCTGTCACTTCATTCATTCATCACTTCATTCATTAAATCTCTATTATGCCAGACACACACGGTGCTGAGTGGTAGGTAAGCAGCTGTGGAAAAGACAACTATCTGACCAGAGCTGGGCTGCTCTGAATGCTACCACAGGAAGCCTCCCCGGCCTTTTTTGAGACAGTTTCTGAGTTCTCTGTCTATGCACTCCTTTGAGGAAAACTGGATTTTACTTGATGCTGGTTTGAAATTTAATGGACTGTCTAATTCCAGGCCAGTAGAGGCGACTTTCAAAACTTGTCTGATCAGAGCCGGGTGTGGTGGCACAGGCCTTTAGTCCCAGCACTTGGAAGGCTGAGGTAGGAGGATCGCCATGAGTTCAAGGCCACCCTGAGACTACATAGTGAATTCCAGGTCAGCCTGAGCTAAAGCGAGACCCTACCTTGAAAAACCAAGGGGGAAAAAAACTTCATTTGGTCAAACACTCCTACTTTACAGAGACGGAATGCAAGCTCTTTCAGCCTGTCTTGACCAGAACTGAGACAAAAAGAGACCATCTTGTGGGCTCATTCCACAAGACCACCTTAAGCAAATAAAAATAAACTCTCTTCTCTGCAGAAATATTCTCTGTGGCTCAGGAGTCTGCTGTCCTTCTCTTCAGTGATAGCCTGAGTCAGTCCTTCTGCATCCATGGCCATATCTCTTTTTTATTCTGTTTGCTGATACAGACATCCCTCTGTAGGGAGAGCTCTCCAGGGCTTGCTGAATGAATGCTCACAATAAAGACCAAAGTAATGGTACTTTGCAGAAACCCTGCCCAAGGAAGGAGAGACAAGCCCAAGCAAATCCCAGCCTGGGGTGGATAGAACCAGTTTAGGAAGGAGTGTGAGTCCTGAGGCCAGGAAAAGTGGGGGGAGGAGGACAGGTGGTTCTAGGAAGATAGCTCTGAAGTGGTCTCCATGACAATGAAGGTTCAGTGGATCCTTGAGTAGACACTGGGCACTTGAGTTCATTGGGACCTGCCTAGGGCCGCCTGTCTGGTTCTTGAGTCCCTTTATTTTTCTAAGAGGGTCCTGGTGAGTAAGTGATCCCTCTCCATTTTCTATCCTTCTCTGGCCTGTCAGAAACCAAAGGGCCTCCCTCCCTCCTCTCTGGCTTAGCCTGCAGGCCAGGTAAGAGAACATACTGCTGCTGTATCTGCCACTATTGTTCCTGGCTTCTGATTCAACTAGCAACAGTGAGTGGCTGTTTATTCAAGGGGAGCATTGGGGCTGCTTCTCCCACCTGAGCAGAGGAAGCTGGGCAGAGGAAGGGAAACAGCTGCTGGAGGTTTCTGTTGGGAATCACATCAGAGCAAGTGGCATTGACATAGCCAACCTCATATACGTGTTCTGCTCTATGAGCAATACTTTGGGGGCTAGAGAGATGGCTCAGATTAAAGCACTTACTGTGCAAGAGTGAGTACCTGAGTTCAGGTCTCCAGAACCCACGTAAAGCCTCCCAGCACATCTATGATGAGATGTGGGTTGAAGATAGGAGAATCTCTCTGAAGTTCAAGGACCAGCTAGGCTGGCAGAAAGCAGTGATGAACAATGAAAGACCCTACCTCAAATGATGTGAAAGGTGAGGGCCAACACCTGAAGTTGTCCTCTGACCTCCACACATGTGCCATGGCCCACCCAGATGTGTGTGTGAGTGCGCCAAATCTTATGATGAAATTGCTAGCATATTTTCATCTCATTTTAAAAACAAGATGACAGGGAGGACTCCCAAACACACACTGACCACACAGCAGACTAAGGACTCTCCAAACAGACTTACAGGCATGCAGATATTTGAGGGGAACACACAGGAGCCACATGGTGGATGCCGGAAGCCCAAGTGTACACACGCATGTGCCGGTGCAGGATGCTACCTCTGGTGGGGTTGTACTGGCAAATGCTTTCTTCCTGATAGATTAGGGGGTGGCACCCTGACCTGTTTCTCTGGAGTTTAAGTTATAAAATGTAAATGTGGGCTTCACATATGTAAATGTTCATACAAAAGCAGCCACTGGCTTGCTGTGGGAACTAGGAGATGCTAGGGAGAGGTTACCGAATCAGACCCACAAGCTGGCTCAGGAACCACCAGAGAAGCAGGCTCTCCTCACTCAGGTCCTGGATAAATAGTCCCGTCTGGGCTTGGATTTACCATCTTCTTACTTATCCATTCTCCTAGAATAAATACAGAAATTACAGGCTGGGACCACCACACCTGGCCCATGCAGCTTTTAGAGAATGAACGATGGAGGGCTGAATTTTCTTTCTTTCTTTCTTTCTTTCTTTCTTTCTTTCTTTCTTTCTTTCTTTCTTTCTTTCTTTTTTCTTTTCTTTCTTTCTTTCTCTCTCCTTCCTTCCTTCCTTCCTTTCTTCTCTGTCTCTCTCTCTCTTTCTTCTTTCTTTTTTTCAAGGTAGGGTCTCCCTGTAGGCCAGGTTGACCTGGAACTCACTCTGTAGTCCCAGGCTGGCCTCAAACTCACAGAGATCCTCTTACTTCTGCCTCCCAAGTGCTGGGATCAAAGGCATGGTACACCACGCTTTACTTCAGAGGGTTGGATTTGGTCCTGAGTGTGACATCAGCTGAGGATATTTTATGAGTCATCCATCCTGCCTGTTAGTGGGGACAGAAATATTTCAGGCTTGGCTTTCTCAGGGCCTGGAAGAGCTAAAAGTTTCAGAGTTAAAAAGATATTATTATTATTATTTTAAAATTTTATTTGAAAGCAGAGAGAGAGAGATTGAGAGAAGAGACAATGGTCAGGGCCTCTACCTGCTGTGAAGGAACTCCAGATTCATGCACCACTTTGTGCATCTGGCTTTATGTGCATACTGGGGAATCGAACCAGGACATTGGGCTTTGCAGGCAAGCACCTTAACCACTGAGCCATCTCTTTAAACCTCTCAGAGGTTTAAAGGGGAACTCAGAGGATAACCCAGGGAAGGTCCATGGATTGAGAACAAAAAACAGATCAGGTAGTACTCTTGTTCCTTCTCCCTTTAATGTCTCCCAGATTACACTCATCACCAGGGGAATAAACCAAATAGCAGAGTGTGGGTGGGGGGACCCCAGGGATCATCTCACGGACTGGATCACTAAAAACAAATTGCTTCTCTTGGACTTTCTTTTGTCCTCTCACTGCCCCACTTTTACACTGCCTCTAAATCCTCCTCCTCTGTGAATGTACGCCCCAGGAAACTAATTGACTGTCTCAGCGAGTGTACGTGTGTTCATTTATCTGAAGAGGGTCTGTAGCTATTATCAGAACCACTAAAGAGTAGATCTCTGATTGCTCCACCCCCACCCTCAGGTTAGTAACCTGTGTCTTTTATCTCTAGATGCTTCCTCAGATATCTTGCCAACGTACATTAACTTTGAACATTGCAGGAATCCACCGCTTTGGGAGCCTGTGCTCAAGAGGTGGTAGAGAAACTGATTCCAGGCTAGGGATGCAGCTCAGTGGCTTCAGTGCTTTCCTAGCATGCAGGAAACTCTGGCTTTCTCCCCTGCCCTGAATAAAGCAGGCAAGGTGGTGCATGCCTATGATCCCAGCACTGGGAAGGACTAGAAATTCAAGATCATTCTCTCAGCCTGTCTTGGCTGCATAAGACCCTGTCTCTAAAAGAAAGAAGGAAGGAAGGAAGGAAGGAAGGAAGGAAGGAAGGAAGGAAGGAAGGAAGGAAGGAAGGAAGGAAGGACAAAAAAGAAACTGCTTTGTTTCGTTTACTCAGCCTGAATATTCCCCATGTATGCTGTTCTCTCTCTCTCTCTCTCTCTCTCTCTCTCTCTCTCTCTCTCTCTCTCTC